>CAUYLG010022879.1:0-149298 GCA_963573385.1 Cacajao melanocephalus
ACCATTAAGCTGAGGCTGAAAGCATGTACGTTAAGGGATAGAAAGAGAAGAAATGCTGGGTCAAATGGAATTTCTACTTCTAGGTCCTTGAGGAATCGCCACACTGTATTCCACAATGGTTGAACTAATTTACACTCCCACCAACAGTGTAAAATTGTTCCTATTTCTCCACATCCTCTCCAGCATCTGTTGTCTCCAGATTTTTTAATGATTGCCATTCTAACTGGCGTGAGATGGTATCTCAATGTAGTTTTGATTTGCATTTCTCTAATGACCAGTGATGATGAGCATTTTTTCACATGTTTGTTGGCCTCATATATGTCTTCTTTTGTAAAGTGTTTGTTCATATCCTTTACCCACTTTTGAATGGGCTTGTTTTTCTCTTGTAAATCTGTTTTAATTCTTTGTAGATTCTGGATATCAGCCCTTTGTCAGATGGGTAGATTGCAAAAATTTTTTCCCACTCTGTTGGTTTCCAATTCACTCTAATGATTGTTTCTTTTCTGTGCAGATGCTCTGGAGCTTAACTAGGTCCCATTTGTCTATTTAAATATATTTCTTAATAATGTACTTCATCCAGGCGCAATGGCTCACTCCTGTAATCCCAGCACTTTGGGAGGCCAAGGCAGATGGATCACGAGGTCAGGAGTTTGAGACCAGCCTGACCAACATGATGAAACCCCATCTCTACTAAAAATACAAAAATTAGCCAGGCATGGTGGCAAGTGCTTGCAGTCCCAGCTACTCAGGAGGTGGAGACAGCCGAATGGCTTGAACCCATGAGGCAGAGGTTGCGGTGAGCTGAGATAGCACCACTGCACTTCAGCCTGGGTGACAGAGTGAGACCCTGTCTCAAAAAAAAAATGTACTTCATTGTATTTCTCCAAAATTATACTGAATTATTGCCATTTGATCATACTGCATTAATTTTTAACCAGGAATTCTTCTCCATATCTTGATTTCAACTATCTCCTCTTGTTCTCTTCTTCACCATAACCTCAGTACTCACCACACAGGACAGGTGGACACCACAGAAGAGACAGGGCTCTGGGGAGGCAGTGCTAGGAAGATTCCCTGCAACTTGTGAGGTATTGTGCAGAATCTCAGACACAGTACTGCGCTCAGCATTCTCAGACACCCTAAATCAGATGAAAGTTGTTGCTCCAAATCACTAGTAAATTGATGCCTGAACCAAGAAACTAAGTTTTGGGAAGGCCACCACTTTGAGTCACTGAAGTGCACAATGTGATACTATTTACACCCAATAGAATTTTTCCAAAAAAAAAACATTAACAATAGCAAGTGTTCCATGTTCTGCAGGAGTGTGGTGGAAAACTGAAGAAACACACACGCACACCTTATAAGCCAGCAATGTCATCCTCTGGTATATGCAGAAAATAAATGTCAATATTCAGCAAAAGACATTTGCAAAAATATTCGTAGCAGCATTATTCATGGTAGCCAAAAAAAACTAAAATTAACCCAAATATTCAAGATAAATTAATTGTGATATATTCATACGCTGGTGGAATACTAAATAGAAATGAAAAAGGAACCTCAACTATGCATAACATGGATGAATCTCACAAATATATTTAAAGGAAAAAATAATATGAATGAAAGAATACATAATGGATGATTCCATTTCTATAAAGTTGAGCAACTGCAAGCCCAATCTGTTAAAAGTGCTGTTAAAAGTGAGAAGAGCGGAATTCTGTGCAGGGGTAAAGGGGTGAATTACTAATGGATAGGGGCCATCAAACAGACAATGGTTTGTCTGTAATGTTACAGAAAATCCTTTGAGTTTTGTATCCTTTTCTGTAGGTAAAGGGTAGGCACATGTGGGATTTAGAATAAAGGTGTTCAGGTTAAGATTACAGGATGAACATGGTTTGAATTTCCTGGCTTTCATTCTTTCTGAGGTACAAAAAAAGTGAGGTAAAGTTAATTACAGACACTTTAGGCAGTGGAGTTGTGTACTGTACTGTGTCATATTTATGTGACATATTGACCAAGATGACAACACAGACAAACTGATATTTGACAAATAATTATTTAATTAACCAGTACTTCGAGTCCAGGAAAGTAGACATATGAGCCACAAAAGGCTAGATTACCAATAATTACACATTTTCTCTAGCAGTAATAAAAAAGTTCTCCTAGCCCAGACACTTATTAGAGTAATGGTGCTTAAGGAAGAGTAGAGTTGATGAATGAAGATTCTGTGTATTGATTTAAAGGAAAAAATAAGTCCTTCGTTTCCTCTTTTTCAGAAAATTTCTGATGCGTGTTCACCGATTTGTCTCTCTCTTTTTCAAGTCGCTCAGTCTCCAGAGACAGCTTATACATCTCCAGGGCCATTTTCACATCTTCCGGGCTTGGCAGACACTGCATGAGCTTTCTGCCTATGAGCACTTGCTCACAACCTTCAGATACCTCCTAAAAGTGATTTAAAGAAGTGAATAGCGGATGAGAGTACATTCTGAGGGTCATTACTGGCAAAAGGGAGATTGGCCTGAGGAACAAAGAGGAAATCAGGAGAGACACTGCATCCTAGCAAGTGTTCACATGCAAGCCAAGCCCAGCTCTGTCCTTGAGCAGCAACCAAGCAGGTTGAAGCTAAAAAGATGCTGGGCTCCAAAGGAGATGCAAAGCACATTCACAAGGACAGCTAGGGGCTGGTTCTGAGGACCAACCAGAAATGGAACAAATGCACAACCTTTATTGTAGAAAATGTAGATCTAGGGGTCAGGACATCTGGGTCAATAGACTCTCAAGTCTAGAGATTTTGGCTCTAGACACAGAGCAGGAAGATGTGCCTCTCTTGGCTTATCACCATGCAAGTCTGGAAGTGCTAATTGTGGTAAGTTACTTATGCTTCCTGACAAAAGTCAGACCTCACCATTGCTAACTGGGACAGGCTCTTGGGAGAGGCCACTATTTTTAGGGATTGGTGGCACAGAACTTCCTTGAATTGTGCCACTTACCCACTCACATCTGGGCACTTCTGGGTACCAGGTTCTTTCCTCTGAGCAAGTGATACTTTTGGGACCGACCAAACCATAGCCAGAATCACATTCAATGGTGACATTTTCAGACTCAACATACTGATCCTTATCCACAGACAGGCTTCCATTCACTATTTCTGGTTTCAGACACAGAGCTGTAATGGAAACGTGTCTTTGAGCATATTGTTTCTCAAAAAAAGTCATCATAACAGCAATGGATAATAAAACGGATAAGAAATTATATTCATAATTATATTCTGGTCCTGCAGATTATTCTATGCTTTCATTTTAATGATAATTATAACAGTAATAATTAGCATTTATTGAACGAGTACTATATGTCAGTCTATGTGCTAAGTTTTTACTTATCTCATTTAATCCTCACTACCAATCCATGAGTTAGATAATATGATTATCACAATTTTACCAACAAGGAAACTGAAAAGTTAAATCTTTCCTCTGTATCATATAGCTTGTAAGTGGTAAGAACTGGTGCTCTCAGTTGCCGTACCCCACGGCCTTGATTTGTGTGATTCCTGATATGTACTTTCCATTGTTCTTGCGTCATAATCTTCCTGGGCTAAATGGAGCCAGTACTGATTATTAGCAGAATGATGAAAGCTCCAAGCACAATCAAGAGACAGAGTCTTACTTAATTCATCTTGTTTCTACAGCAGGTTTACCAACAGCACTGCCATCAGGTCATCAAAAGGGGAAATGGAAAGGTCATGGGGAAATGGTGACTAGCATGAGGTTTTTGTGGAGATTTCCAACACTCCTTAATTTGGGAATTAAGACTTGAGATTCCTCTTTCTTGAGTAGTTGAAATTATCTCAGGATTCTCTTGAAAACTAGAGCCACAAAGGTATTCTCAGATAAATGATATTGTCTCAACATATTCTGGAAAGATACATAAGAACCTGGTAGTAGTGGTTCCCTCTGAACATAGGGCAAGCTATACTTTTGGAAGACTGGAGTAGGAAGTAAAGTTCATTTTCAATGTACCTGTCAATTACTTTCTAAAGTATATCAGGCATAATTTAAATAGTATGAATGAATAAAGACAAAATTTATGCTGCCTTTGATTAATAGGAAACATTGCTCTTAATATTTTGTAATTCTGTCTTCAATGGATTATGAGTTGAGCTGGAGTTACCTTTACATTGAGGAGGTGCATGTTGCCAGCGAAAAGACTTGCAGTAGATTGTAGCAAATCCAGCCAAAACATATCCTTCATCACATTCATATGTAGCCTCAGGATAAGGAGTTATTAAAGTAACTTCCTTGTAGTGTCCATGGGCAATTCTGGGAGGGTAACTGCAAACTTGGATGGTGTGAGAGAGAGAGAGAGAGAGAGAGAGAGAGAGAGAGAAGAGCATGAGCTCAAAGTTTCAGATTCATCAATCCAAATCTGAGCGATCTGTAGGAGAGTCAAATGCTCCCATCCAAATCCTTTTTCCATAGGGTAACTTGACACAACTCAACATTTCTACTGCTTTCAGGCTGAGAACCTGGAGAAAAGCTTGATGTGAATGAAAGCAACTTGGGTTGAGAGAATTCTCCATTTTATAGAAACTTTTTTGGTTTTTGTTTACATTATCACTAAAATATTTCACTACTTAGGGAAATTATGTTACATTATCACTAAAATATTTCACTACTTAGGGAAATTACATGAGCTTTGGTATGAAAGCATGAATTCAACCATAGAGAGTCATATTAAATAAGAATCATTCTCAATAAAAGTCAGGCTAAGTAAAGGAAATATTTATCTGTGAATAATTTTAAAGGCTCTAAATAACTGCAGGATCCCCAATCTTGTCCATAACTATAACACCATAAGAACATAATTACCATATTTCACAATTTAAACAATGATTTCAGTGTTGACATAAGTAATATGAAATGCTGGGTAGTCACACTAGAAGGGAACTTTCAATTTTCAGGAACTCTTGTATAAAAATTTGCAACAAATTTCGAGCACTGAGAATGTCAAAGAAGTCCTGTGTTGAAGGATGATTTCCTCCTGAGACTCTTCCTTATTAGAATTCGCGTACCTTCTCTAATTGTTATCTCAAGTCCCACTTCTCCATGAAGCTTTCTTTGATTATTCCAATACACAATGTCTGTTCTTTCCTTTTATAACACTTGTTAGCAGTAGATTACTTAAAATTAACAGAATTAATTAATGGGGCATAAACAAATGGAGTGGTGCAAAGGATATATTGTAACAGATGTACCCATGCCATGTCCTTTTGGACTTCTGACTACAGTTGCAGATGAAATACAGCTTTATGCAAGCTCAGATTTATGCTGATGATGTTCTACAGAAGGCAGTCAATGTGAATCTCTCAGTCTTACTTAGAGGCCTCCTTTGCAGCTGAAGGAGCTCAGTTACTGCCTAAATTACCAAAGCAGTTAATGCCCTTTAGGGCAACCCTAAACCAATGAGCAACAGAAAGTAGTGGATAGATGTTCCAGTCTCCCATCCTTCAGACAGTAATTATGAAAGGCATTCCTTACTCTTCTCGGTGGTCCCAAAGAATTGACCTCTTGCTGCTTGTAAGAGTCATCTTTGCTTACTCCCCTTGTCTCTCTCTCATCCCTCACTCCTACCTCCTAGAATCACCTCCAAAATAAACTACTGGCTCCCAAGTCACTTTCTCAAGCTTTACTTTTAGAGAAATCCAAACTATAGTACCCAGTAATTACCATTGTGTTGATATAAAGACTTTTATAACGAAGATACTTCCATAATAACGACATTTTCAGTGTCTTATCCCGATTAAAGACAGATGTTTATCACCCTAGATACATTTCTTCTCCTTCTTCGTATTTCAATAGAGAGGTGGTTCAGCAGGTCTGAGTTAAAACAAGGAAAGGAAAGGCTGACACTGTGTCAGCCACTAGGCTTCAAGGCTCTCCCCAACAGATCACTTCTTCAACCTGGAGCTTCCATTGTTACATAATACGTAAATCATGTTTTCCCCCTTGGCCTATAAATATGGAGGTTTGTGAGGTAGTATCCCTCTTTACTAAAACATCACCCATAGTGCTAGCAGACCATATATACAGGAAAAAAAGGACAAAATGAGACTAAAAGACTTCATCAATTCTACTTTTTTCTCTTACAAGAAAATTTCTCCTCTAAGTTTTTCTTCCAACATACTTTGTTCTATAGCTGCCTTGCATGGTGCTAGTGATGTGTATCTGTGACTCTCTTTGCACAATGCTTCTTGGAGGAACAACCTCAAATTCAGTTAGTTTTAAGCAGTTTGATCTTTTGTGGAACCAAGTGGAATCATTTGGGGAATCTAGGAAATAATTATGACAAGTTCTTTCAATATTCTTACCTGGCTCACATGCTGGTATTTTAGGCTTCCATGTGCCATCTGCGTGGCATGAACTCCTCCCACCAACAGAAATAGGGTAATAGCCTTCATCACACATATATAAAATAAAGTCCCCATAGGCATAGACACATCTACCAGTGAAATACCTCCTTTCATTTATGATTCTGATGTTCTCCAGATCTGGTGTTGGGCAACATACCCCTGATAGATTAAAAAATGTTTAACGTTACATGTCTGTATCAAGATATCTCATGTACCCCATAAATATATACACCTACTATGTACCCACGAAAATTTTAATTTTTTAAAAATGATGTTCACATTTAATAAATTAATCAGGGGGACACACCTTTGGCTGAAAACTTGACTCCACCTTATAGAAGATGTTAATATCTGAAGGCAAACTCATAGAAGTAGAGAGTAGAACAGTGGTTGCCAGAGGCTGGAGGAAGGAGGGGAAACAACTCCCCAGCTGTTTGACAGGTATAAAGTTTCAGTTGTGCAAGATTGTTCTAGAAATCTGCTGTACACGTAGTGCCTATAATTAACAGTTCTGTATTATACACTGAAAAACTTGTTGAAAGGGTAGATCACATGTTAAGTGCTTTTGCCATAATTTAAAGAGAGAAAGAGAAAGAAAGAAACAGAGAAGTTGAGAGAAGAGTTAGACCAAGCATCTTCTCCAAATTCTACCATTATTCTGTTGAAGTGCTGTTACTAAATTTCCCTCCAACTGTGTTTCTTCATTAGAAGTCCTTAAAACAAAGTGTTGCTTTTGGCGGTGATGAGCTAAGCAATTTAGATTCACCTTCCCTTTGACAGCAAGTAGAAAAACATGGAGGGGAGAGGGTGGTTAAATTCATGAAGAATTCAGGTGCCAAGACCTTAATTGTCTTAGTTGCTATTTTAATGAGAAAGAAAGATACCCAATGAGGTGTGCCAGGAATATAGAGCTGCTTTTTTTATATAGAAGTATACAATAATTCTCCTCCCCCAAAATACAACTGAGTGGCTAAGAAGCTGATCAGAGCTCCATGTGTGTGTGGCAGTGGGGATTGATTGCTGGTAACTCCCTGCTCTTGGGAATCTTTAGAACTATACCTTGAAGTAAGAATAAACCAAAAATACCAACTATCTATAAAAAGTATTAAAGCCCAGGCTTGTATCATTATAGTCCCTGATTGAATTCGGGTTCTTCAAAACCCTTAACGCCCCTTACCACCTGCCACAAGCAAACAGGAGACCAGACAACATTATTAAAAGCCAAAGAAAGCAAGAGACAATGCTGAAAGACCTGAGAGGATCCAGAAAATGAAGTTCTAGACATTGACTTAAGAGCAACTTTGCTTTGTTATGCAGAAGGAAATAAAATACAACATTGAGAATTTTGATAGAAAAATCAGTATTAATACTACAAATCCACTACAAGTGGGAATCTTGAAACTAAAAAATATAATAAAGTTAAGAATTCAATTAATAATTAATATCAGATAATACATCAATGAAGAGAGAATTAGTGAACTTAATTTATATTCATAATAAAATACTGAGAAACAAAAAGTTCAAGAACACAGATAAGAGCACAGGAAATACAGAAGATTCAGTATAAAAGTTTAACATAAATGTAGCCAAAGTATCAGTAGAAGAGTGAAAATAGGACTGAAATAGTACTCAAAGAAAATATTTATTTGTAATATTGAAGTATTTGAAGTTGAAAAATTTTCCAAAATCAAGGAAAGGCATCAAACCTCATATTCTAGAAATATTCTGAATCTCAAGCAGGCTAAACACAAAGAAACCATCCCAGACATATCTCACAAAAACTGCCAAAAAATAAAGACAAGAACATTTTAAAAGCAATCTGAAAAAATAGATAACCTTCAAATGATCAACAGTATGACTACTAGCAAAATTCTTGACAGAAACAAAGGCAGAAGACAATGGAATGAAATCTTTCATATGGCCAAGGCAAATAATTGCCAATCTAGAATTTTATATCCAGCAAATATATCTTCAAATATTAAGGTGAAATAAAGGCACATTGAGAAAAACAAAAAGAAAAATTTATCATCAACAGATCCTCACTAAAGGAAACTGAAGAATGTTTATCAGGCAAAAGAAAGGGATAAGAGATATGACTGAAGAATCAGAAGAGAATAAAATAGTAATTATGTGGACAAATCTAAACTAATTGGATTTATTAAAATGATAATAATAGCAATATTAATAATGATAATAATGCAGAGTTTAAGACATTTAGAATTGAAATACACAAAAAATCATAAGTCAGGCAGGATCAAGTTAAAGGTTTCTAAGGCTTTTCATTGCTTGGGAAGAGGCAAAAGTAGTAAATTATGTGTAAACATCATAAAAAGAGCTAAAAGTCAATAAAAATCAAGCAAATACCAGGTAAAAAATTGAAAAAAAAATTTTAATCAATTCAAAAGACGGCAAAAAAGAATGTAAAACAGGAAAAAATATAGCAAATAGATGGTAGATTTGAATTCAAATGTATTAATAATTACACTAACTGTACACTGACAAGTACTCTAATTAAATGATGAAAATTGTCAACTAGGATTAAAATATCCAAGTACAAGATACACTAAAAATATAAAATTACAGAGTTTAAAAACAAAAGACTAAAAGATGATAAATTATGTAAACACCAACTCAATGAAACTGTCAGAGCTATATTATTGTAAAAGTAGAATTTTAAAGATAAAACAGTTATAGTAATAAAGAGAATCATTTGATAATGATAAAAAGCGAAATTCATCAGGATAATATATCATTCTAAATTTGTATGCATCTAGCAATGTAGTCTCAAATATGCAAAGCAAAAAATGATTTGAAAAAACTAAAAAGATGGCCAGATGTGGTGGGTCACAGCAGTAATCTCAGCACTTTGGGAGGCTGAAGTGAGTGAATTGCTTGAGTCCAGGAGTTTGAGACCAGCCTGGACAACATGGCGAAACCCCATCTCTATAAAAAATACAGAAATGAGCCAGGTATGGTGGTGCACACGTGTAGCCCCAGCTACTCCAGGGTCTGAGGCAGGAGGATGGTTTGAACCTGGGAAGTCAAGGCTGCAGTGAGCCAAGAGTGTGACCCTGCATTCCAGCCTGTGTGACAGAGCAAGACCTGGTCTCAAAACAAGCAAACAAACAAAAACTCTGAAAAGGTAAAAAACAAAACTTCCTTAGTATCCAAGAGAAAATCAGACAAGAAATAAATATAGATATGGAAATAGATTTGAACAAAACCATTAAAATTAGATCTAATTGATGTATATGTAACATTGTACCCAACAATTGCAAAATATGCATCTTTTCAAGTGCACACAGAACATTTATAAAAGTTAACTATATGCTATGCAATGAAGCAAGTCTCTGCAAATTTCAAGGATTCTGCTCAACATTTTCAACTGCAAAGAAGATACACACACATATACACAAAACAAAGTTCGAGTCTACTTACTCTCACACTCGTTGGAAAATGTCCATGTCAAATTTTCCTGACAAGTCACAGTCAGAGGCTCATCTAGAACAGGTCTATAGCCAGGTTTGCACAGATATTTCAACTTAGTTCCAATTTCAAATATTTCTTGATCACTTAGGTTGTAGTCATTTCTCTCCCAGGTAGTGTAGGAAATGTCCGGGAGGTCGGTGCAACCATCCATTCATAAAGAAAACACACGGGTAAAGGAAACGTGTTACTGGGAAGGGTAGAGTGACTCATGAGCCTGTCACAAACAAGGGATATCACATACTCATTCCGCAAAATTAGATGGTAAAGATTAAATGGGAATTCCAGAAAAACACTCGGCAGCACCACTGCCCAATAACCTAGTGTCTGTTAAGTACACGTGTCTGCTAAATGCATGTGCCACTGGCGAGACTGTACTGAGAAGCATGCCATGGTACAGTAACGGGACAGTTCCTAGGTGCTGGGCCAACTCTGTAGGAGCTTAGTTTTCCTTTTACTTCACTGCACCTTAGAATGGTTGGTCTTCAGGGGAAGCATTAGGATCACTAGAAAGATACAGCAAAAATTTGCTCCAAGATGAGACTGACTTTCTAATCTCGTTACCTAACGGGGAATTAAAATAAGAGGCATTCTTCTTGACATCGTAACACTGCTATCTGGGACTTCATAATTTGGCCTCAAATCAAGCCCCATATAACTTTTGCAACTGGGCCTTTGGTCTTGTTTTTTTTTTTTTTTTTTCCTGTTCAACAATATGATAAAGGTCTGTGTGAATCAAGGAGAGGATATGTGTCTGTCAAAATGCACATTTATTGAATTTCATTACTACACATTTTGAGTGGCACCTAAGTTCATGTGAAAGCAGAAGGGACTAGATAAACCACGATGTAGTGGTGGCTTTCACCTCCAGTTGGCTATATGAGCAGTTACTTAATCTTTCTTTTTCAGTTTTCTCATCATTAAAATTGGATAAAAAAATAGCTACTTCTTTGAATTGTTGTAAATATTGAATGAGTTAATTGATGTAAAGCACTTAGAACAGTGTTTGTAACAGAAAATGCTCAATAAGTGTTAGCAATAAATCATTAATGTGATAAGTGATCTGTATGTATTTACAACATCAAGGTCTCAAGGCCAATATTAGCCCAAATAGCATTTCTATGCAAATTATAAAAAAGAACTGCCTTAATGAACTCTTCCATTGTTCAAAAAATTCTCATAATATGTTGATTTCGTTAGACTGAGACACTTTGCTATTGTGCCCTGGAAAATTTTTATAGCAAATATATAAGTCTACAATATCTATGAAGTCATTGGTCTCGTGACTATATAATAGATATGAAATTCTTCCAATAGCACTAAGAGATTATTAACAAAAAAAGTCTTCCTTTTAACAAGAAGGCTGGTGAAAAGTATTAATATATCTCATAATGATTATTGGGAGTCAAATTGGCTTGTGCTTATGAGCATGCCACACCTATACATCAGGATAATTTTAGATCCAAATATTAAACTCCATCATAGTCCATACTCACTAGATACGCAAGAGGGAACGGAAGGATACCAGTCATTGTTCGCTTCACAATAGATTAAATTGCTTCCTCTGAGGATGTAACCTTCCTCACAGTTAATCACAATAGAGTCTCCGTAAGTATAGAGGGGTCCAAATCCAGAAACAAAGATTGCCTTTGGAATCTGTGGTTGACGACAGACAATTTCTAAAGAATCATACAAAAAGACATCTGAGTTATCAGAGAGAAATGGCAGTAAAGATGTGACTGTAACTGTTGGCATGGCTTCAAGGAGGGCCTGATATAAGTATATATTTAATAGGTACTGAACAAAGAAAACATTTTAGAGATTTATATATGTCCTTTCAGTTGCCAGAAACCTCAGCTAAATGAGGTCCCATCAAGTGGGTCATGTAAAGTCCTCCATCTTTGTCATCAATGAAAATGAGCAATATCTAAAGCCTGAAGTCCAAATCTCAATGTCCCCAAATCCTTCCATTAAAGGGTCCAATTCATGGATGATTTTGATTGGGGGTCAGTGGCCCATGGTAATGATATGGTGTCATGCAGAGGCAGCCAGGGCATCGGGAAATCTGCGCTGCGCCTCCACAAGCAGAGAACAAGCCCCCTCACCCCACATCCTGTCAGTCATCATGTCCTGTCAATCTTGCCACCTTAATTCCTCTATACTTCCTCAACTTCCCTCCAGGTTCACTGCTATGGCTACAGTTGAGGCCACCTTCACTTCCTGGCTGAAAGGTTACAACAGGTGCCTATCAGTTACGGTTTGTCTCACTTCAAATTGTCCTTTTAATGTCTCCCCCTTTCCTTCATTCCGAACTCTTGAAAGTGACACACAAGGCTTTCGTTACCTGGCCCCTGCTAACTTATTCAGCCTGAGCTCCTGCCTTTTCCACTTCTTGCAGTCCTGAATCCAGGCATTTTGAACTCTTTTCACTATTATGCTCTCTCTCGCCCCACCATTGGCTGTGTCCTGTACTGAGTCGAAACAATATGTGATATTGTGGTTTTTAGGCACTTTAATTGCAGTAAAGAACAATGTCTTAGACCAGCGAGCTGAATCATTACTGATATTGAGGTAACATCTCTTCTGGGTTCCACAGAGAGGCCAAGGGAAAGTACTCTCTTTCATTGTCTTCTACTATTAACCTGCTGCTGATGTTGATATTGTTTGCTCCTTAGGCATATGTGGTTGACATTATTAGTGTCCACCTATATTTATAGTTATTGTAAGATAAACAAAAGACTATGTTTCCCAGTTACTCTTCATTAGGCAGAAACAAGGCACTAGTTCTGGCCAAAAGGCTGTAACGACAAGTGATATGTGTCACTTCCAGGTCAAAGAACTGAAGAGCCAGAGACTGACCTTCCTTGTTCTCTTCTCCTGCTGAACTAATTGTGGAAGTTTCGACATAGAGGTGTTAAAGATTTAAACAATCTGAATTACCATATAAGTGACAGCTGCCCTGGGGAGTTTCCCAGGCTAGCAGTGCACTAAAAAGAAACTTGAAAAAAAACTTTTACTATAAGAAGACCTTGATATTTAGGTGCTGATTACTCCTGCAGCACAGCCTATGCTATTCTGACTGATACAGCATGTAACAAGATTAGTTGAACAAATGAATGATTCCATCATTGCAATGATTAGTTTCTCTTTGAATCATTCCACATTTCCTAATAAATATGCCTTCCTTTTGCTTTTAAACAAATAAAAGAGATCAAAATTCATCATTTGATCATTCATCATTTGATCAAAGAGATCAAAATTCATCATTCTGACTTACTTTCACAGATAGTGACTTACTTTCACAGATAGGAGGGTTTGGGCGCCAGACACCTATTGTTTTATTCTCCACTGTGCAGTAAATGGAGGCGTTGCCTA
Organism: Cacajao melanocephalus; assembly: GCA_963573385.1. Taxonomy (NCBI): domain Eukaryota; kingdom Metazoa; phylum Chordata; class Mammalia; order Primates; family Pitheciidae; genus Cacajao; species Cacajao melanocephalus. The sequence continues at coordinate 13,265 of CAUYLG010022879.1, forward strand.
TAAGTGAGAAGTGGGGGTTGCAGCTGTAGGTGACAGAAGAGGCGTATGTATAGAATTCTTGATCTCCACCACTGTGCTTCCCATTTCTGATGTCTGGAGGGGACTCACACTTGGCAACTGAGGTGAGTGAGTGAAAAGAAACACTCAAGGTTGGTATTGAGACAAATCTAAAATTCATGCAAATTCTAATGGAGAGTAAAACAAGCAGTGAACTTTGTTTTTACCTAAAATAGTTTAGGTTTGTAGTCAGGTCAGGAAAAAAAAGTTTTACTTACTTACACATTCTGGGAGAGGATCACTCCAGTCAACTCTTTTACCTTGGATCTGACAATGACTGGTGGTTGAGCCAATTAAGAAAAATCTGAATAAGATAGGTCAAAGATTTTAGTGGAATTCATTTACTCTAGACAGAAATTGTCTATGAAGTTTTGGACAACTTAGAAAAAATAAATATTGAGTACTATGCTTAGTACCTGGGTGATGTAATAATCTGTACACCAAACCCCCACCACATGAGTTTACCTATGTAACAAACCTGCACATGTACCCCAATCCTACAATAAAATTTTTTAAAATATATATCTTTACAAACTTTCTTATCTTCTGTTTGTTCTGCTGAAAATGAATTTATCTTTCTAAAAAGTCGTTTGTTTCCCATAAGTGCCTTTCTCCCTTCACCTACTAAAATGGTATATAAGCCCCAATTCTAACCACCCCTTTGAGTTACTCATCACCAAGCTCTCCCACATGTATGTATGTTGCATGAATAAACTCTGTAATTGTCTTCTGTTAAAAAAAAAAGAAACAGGTTTTTATTCAATATTTTAAAATTAGAAAATAATGCTTTCTTGATTATTAATTACCACAGTTACATTTTCTCATATCAAGCAGAGGGCTTATTTGTTCAATTTTAAAATCCTCTAACTTGTCTAAACAACTTAAGCTTTTTCTTTGTATCACATGGTGCCCATCTGTAACCAATAAAAAGAGAACATGACAAGTTTTTTTTTACGTGGGTAAAAGAAGCAGTGAACTTTGTTATTACCTAAAATAGTTACATGTGTTACATGGTACCCATCCATAACCAATAAAAATCTAAATCTTACACTCTTTCTCTAGCAAGCTGCAAATCAGGCAGTTCAAAACAAGTAAGTGATTCGCTTGAGTTTGTTATGTAGTTTCCTTTAAATAAATGAACAAGACATATTATTGATGTGTACTCTGACCTCTAATTTGAATCTTTCTTCTGGCTTCTAGAGCTTGGCTCGCTCTCACAAACCTGAGAGTTCCTCAGAAACTCATAAATTCCTAACTTCCTGATTATTATCTCATTGTTCTTGCTCTTGACGAGTCCCAGTCTTTCTTCTAGGACTTTTTGCATTTAAAAAAAAATTTACCCTGAATATCAATCATCAGTTCCTGGATAAAATATTATCAAACAGAGTCCAAAAACACTTTAAAAGAAAACTATACTATGACCAAATAGTATAGTTTTATTTCAAGAATAAAAGGATCCTTCAAAATCAGGAAATATATTAATGTAGAATACCTTGTTGTGGACTGAATGTATTTATCTCCTCAAAATTTATATGTGGAAGCCCTAACCCCCTAGTGTGGCTATATTTGCATAAGGAAGTAATTAAGGTTTACAAGGGTGGAGCCCTGATCCAAAAGATTAGGGTCCTTATAAGAAGAAACACCACAAAGATCTCCCACTTTTACTCCCTGCACCCTCATGCTCACACCAGGGAAAGGTCGTGTATGGACAACCAGCCATCTGCAACCCAGGCAGAGAGCCCTCAATTGGAACCAAACCCTGCGGTACCTTGACCTGAGACTTCCAGACTCCAGAACTGTTCCAGCCTGTGGCATTTTGGTATTTTGTTAATGGCAGCCTGAACAGACTAATATATACATGATATTAATAAATCCATGAAGAAAAATATACCATCACCTTGATAGTCACTAAAACGGCATTTGAAAAATAATCAACAATTAGTTTTGGCCAAAAATGTTTTGGCCATTTAGCTCCACTAAATTTAGGAAAAAAATGCTAGAGTCATTTCTGCTAGAGTCAAGAATAATGAAACAGTAACTGGTATCAATTTTTTATTTGAGATAATGGCTAGCTAAGTAGATAAGAAAAAGGAAATCGAAATACAAAAATTGGAAAAGAGAAAGTAACAGAATCATTATTTTCAGATTACATAATTACATATCAGAAATCCCAAGAAAATCCAACTGTATTAGTCCATTTTCACTGCTGATAAAGGCATACCTGAGACTGGGTAATTTATGAAGAAAAAGAGATTTAATAGACTCACAGTTCCATGTGGCTGAGGAGGCCTCACAATGGTGACAGAAGTCAAAAGGCATGTCTTACATGGCAGCAGGCAAGAAAGAATGTGTGCCGAGTGAAAAGGGAAACCCCTTATAAAATCATCAGCTCTCATGAGACTTATTCACTACCATGAGAACAATATGGGGGAAACTAACCTCCTCTCCATGATTCAATTATCTCACATTGAGTCCCTTCCACAACACGTGGGAAGCTACAATTCAAAATGAGATTTGCGTGGGGACACAGCCAAACCATATTACCAACTGATAGACTATAAGAAAATTCAAGGCATTAGCTGAGATATGAGATTAATATATAGAAATAAGTAGTTTCCATATATATGGATAAAAATTGCTAGAAGATATGATGGAAGAAAAGACACCATTTGCAATCTCAAAAATAAGACAAAAATAAAATAAAATACCAAAGATCAAACATGAGAAGTGAAAAATGTAAATGGGGAAAACTTTAAAACAGTCCTGAAACACACACACACACACACACACACACACGTGCGCACGCACACATACACACACACAGCCACACACATACACACACACACACACACACACACACACACACAGGGGACTAGGACAAATGGAAAGTCCTGCCTGGCAAAATGCAACATCATCATAAAATGTCTGTTCTCTTAAAGTTCATTTAAAAGCTTAATGCAATTGATTAAAAGTAAAAGTAAACATTTAAAATTCATATAGAAAATAAACAAGCAAACATAGGAAAACTCTACAAAAACATATCAGGCAGATACCTCTAAGTGAGGTTGCATGCTATAAAAATTCAAGAGAAAAGAACTGGTTGTATGAATATACAGACAGACTAAAAGCATTATATAGAACATCTAAAAAAGACTCATATACACTTAAGAATTAAATATGTATTTTTAAAAGATGTTCTCTCACATGGATTAAGTGTAGACTTGTTAACAAATGACGCCAAGATAATGTGAAAGCCATCTAGAGAAAGATAAGGATTCTTTCTGTATTTTTTATATTTGCATGTGAACCTATACTTATCTCAAAATAAAAAGTATTTCATCCTTGAGAGGTCAGAAAAAAATAAAAAACTTTAAAAACCTATACAGAGATTTTATTTTCTCTTTTTAATAGTCAAAAATTTTAAAGTTTGATAAAATAGTCAATCATAGAGGTAAAGACATAGGCATTTGTTTATATTACAAAATTTTACAGTTTATAAAGAGCAATTTGGCAATATTTAGGAAAATTTCAAAGTATCCTCTCTCTGATCCAACAATCCCACTTCTGGGAATTTGTTCTACAAACATCTCTACATATTAATACATATAACATAACATACATAAAAAGTATCCATCAGGACATTGTATATAACAGGAAAAGATTGGAAACATACAAAAGTCCATCAGTAGGAATCATTAAATAAATGTGTATATGATAAGCTATGATGCATGCTTTAGAAAACTGTACAGCTGTAAACATGCATATACACTCAGACAGAGAGAGAGAATGAGGACACGGTTCATGAATATCAAAGATCCCTAGTACATACTTGTCTTGGTTATTTCTACTTGCTATAACAAAATACCATAGACTGGATGGCTTAAACAACAGAAATTTATTTCTCACAACGCTGGAAGCTATGAAGTCTGAGATCAGGGAACCAACATAGTTTCTGGTGAGGGCTCCCTTCCTGATTTGCAGAGGGTTTGCATTCCTGCTATGTCCTCACATGGCAGAGAAAGAGAGAGACAGAGAGTGTGCATGAGAAAGAGAGAGAGAGAGAAGAGAAAGCAAGCTCTCTCATGTCTTGAGAGAAAACGAGAGAGAGAGAGAGAGTGCAAGCTCTCTCATGTCTTTTTATAAGGACACTAATCCCCATATGACCTAATTACCTCCCAAAGGCCCCATCTCCAAATACCATCACACTGCGGATTTAGATACGAATTTTGAGGGAATACTGAAAAGAAATTCAGTCTATAGCAATGTTGTAAATGAAAAAAAACAAAAGCAAACTTCAAAACAATGTATGCAGTCAGATATCTTCTGTATAATAAAGCGGGGAAATATTGTTAAAAAAATAACGGTACTCACTTATATTTACAGAAGTAAACACTAAAGGAATAAATCTGAAACTAACCAATGTCACTTTCTGTCAGAGGGCAGAGAGAAATGGGATGAATGAGGATGGAGTGGAAGCGAGAATTATTGATGTATACCTTTTAATGCCACTTTTATTTTTGAAACATATAAATGCATTAAATCCTTATAAAAATTAATTGAAAAGGAAATTATTGCTTCTAGGTTTCCTTATACTTACCCCTCTGAGCAGCTGAATTCTATGGTTGAACCAAGGAGAAGATCTTTCTTAACTTCCACTATCCCATTGATTAATTCTCCTGGATTTCTGCATCGTTTCTCTAGGAGGAAAATTAAAATAATGACCCGTGATTCCAATTACTCACAAAATAGAACATTCAGGGAAAAAAAAGTCTGGTTAATTAACTTTTAATTCCTTCTTCCAGGTAGATCCAGAGATACTTTTCAATGCTTCTTTCTTTCTTTCTCCCTTCCTTCCTTCCTTCCTTCCTTCCTTTCTTTCTTTTCTTTTCTTTTCTTTCTTTTTTTTTTGAGACAGAGTCTTGCTCTGCTGCCAGGCGCCAGGCTGGAGTGCAGAGGCGCGATCTCAGCTCACTGCAACCTCCGCTTCCCGGTTTCAAGCAATTCTCCTGCCTCAGCCTCCTGAGTTGCTGGGACCACAGGCACGCGTCACCACGCCCAGCTAATTTTTGTATTTTTTAGTAGAGACGGGTTTTCACCATGGTCTCGATTTCTTGACCTCGTGATCCGCCCGCCTCGGCCTCCCAAAGTGCTGGGATTACAGGCGTGAGCCACCGTGCCCGGCCTCAATGCTTATTTCTTATTCTGACTCATTAATACTTTGCTTTGAGAAAAAAATAAATGTAAACGTGTATCTCATTTTTCTGACACATTGTAAGAAGAGAAAAAAAACTTCACTTAGTTTTATTTGCTCAATTAGACCACTGTAACAATACAGGATGTGATTTATTGACCAGTTGTCCATAAAAATGTATGCTCTAAAAATATATGACCTTCGTCATAGGGAAACAGAAGGAAAAAGGAAACAGATGCTATATTCTTACTGTTAGAAAAATAAGCCAGAGCATATTTCCAACTGACTACTTTCAAATAGTATAGGTGATGTTAATTTTGAACTGTTTTGATCAAAGGGTTTCATATGAATTAAATAATTCAGTAAGTTTCTAAACGAACTGTCTGGGAAAAAAAGTAAAGGTGAGAAAAATAAATGTTGATACTTACTTGCACAAAAGATACTATAGCTCCATGAGCCTTTGGCGTCACAAGTCAGTTGACTTGAATTGATTTTACCATATCCAGGGTGGCAGGTGTATTTCAGAGTAGTTCCAGTTTTGAATTCAGTATCATACAACAGATTTATTGGAGAAGCAAATGGTAACTTGGGTGGAGGACCACAATCACCTGCACACCAAAATGGCAAGGAACATCAACAGTTATATCTTGGGACACAGAATCTCAATGTCTGAGTACTAAGTTTTCTGGAGCAGAGACCATGATTTTTCTCTTTTATCGTAACTCCTATTATCTCATTGTTCAATGAACACAGTAAGTGATCAATAATATTTGTTTGTTGAGTAATGATACCGACAACAATAATGAGTGAAGGTAAAAAAATTTCATCCATCTTTGACTGTGTAAGTGCTAATTTATTAGAAAGTGAATGAGTAGACTTGATTTTCATCATTCTATCAGATTGCCCACATCTCCCTGCTCAGAATACAGGCATCTATGCCATTCCATGTGACTCTACCTCCTGTCTTAGCAGAAAGATATTTTCTACTAATAATAGCGTTATGCAAGATTAGTTGCCTCAGTCAGGGATGAGGAGGCATTTTATTTATGTCATTTTGGACCTTTTAGGTTTAGAAGAGACAGCCTGTTATGTTAGAAGATAAACATGTTTTTCAAAAGCATCACAAGGTGGAGAATCATTAACCCTTCAAAAATAAAATCTTAATTCTACTTCCCTGGCAAGAAATGAAGTACTGAGTACTGAGTGACCTTCCAAAAGCCCCAGAATAACTATACCGATCCCCTCTGCATTCTAACTAAGCACACAGGCAGTGAGAGCGAATGACCAGGCTGGCAGATAATATGCACTAATTGCAAGTCATGACTGCTTTAGTGCGAAGTTGTTCAAAGTTTCCTGGAGAGAAATATTCTAAAAGGGAGCATTAAGGGGGTCTATAAAACAATATTTTCTTTTGTTAGTTTATAGCATGTTCCTCAAATTCCAGGTGGTCAAATATATCCCAGAATGTTAAAGATCTGTTAGACACCTCTTAAAATAGGGTGTGTAGTGAACTCAGTTGTATGCTGGTAATCTGGCCGATCTCCCCACTACTCACCAAGAACGGTAGCCAACAAAACAGTGACCAACATCATTTGGAACAGAGTTAGGTTGGAGACTTTCCACAGCCTAGAGAAGAGCCAAGCTGACATTTCTCCTTTTCTATTGAGGGTGGAACCCTCAAGGAGCGCAAGTGGAGATCTCCGGGAGTGCGTGATCTGATGCCTCTTCAGTGTTTTTCTGCTGAAAGAACTCAACTTAATAAACAGTCATTAAATTCTTACCTGTCATAAACTACTATAAAGAATCAGATGGGAACCGTTTTCAAGGAGAGTCTAATCAAATGTAGAAGAAAAGGCATTAAGTGTTGGTAATAAAAGATAGTTTGTATTATCTGCTACAGGAGCATAGTCAAGAGATCGGTAAATTCCAGAGATCTGGGTAGGCTCTACAGAGGTGGTAGATTTTGCTGTGAAATTTGAAGTGTTAAATGCAGGATATTTTATGGCAATAGTAAAAATGGAGTAAAGGCGCAGCAGTGAGAAGGTAAAGGTTATTTCTTGAAAATAGTAATTAGTACTTCAGTTTGTTTAGAAGGTAAGGAATTCCTGATAGGAGATGATAGTTAAAGATAGAGAGGCAGGTTAGAACTGGGTTTGTTCAGGTTCTCAGTACCAAGATTGGGAGCTCGAACCTAGGAAATAGACATACACTTTTTTTTAAGTGACATGATTACTGTGTTTTTGAAAGACTATTATGGCAAATATATACAAGGTAGATTGAAACAGGCAGAGAGAAGAGACAGGGAGATTGGTTAAGAAGACTATAGCAATTGGCCAAGTGAGCCAAGGAGATTATCTGAACAACGAAATGGCAGAAGAGTTATAGAAGAAGGAGCAAGCTGAAGAAAAGCAAGAAAATGACAAGACAGAGGAAAGGGGTTGGAGATGTCTCCATCCATGAATCATGTATCAATCTATATCTCTATATCCATCCACCTATAGGAGTTCTTTTGTTGATAGGCAACTGTCAAAAAAAGCAACAATCCATTGGGTCATTTAGAATTTTTTAAGTATGGTGTTTGCCAACAACAACCAAAAATAAGTAGTAACATTACTGTTATGTTTCTTCATTCTAGTCATTTATTAATTATAAACTTCTTCAAAGCAAGATCTCTATAAAGTCATTTTTACCCCCTGAATAGGAAAAACCTTCACATAACCTAAGTTTACTTCAGAAACAAGTTACTTAAGAAGTGTGACCCAAAGTGATATATAAAATTAACTTTCAGTGAAATACAGAATTTCACCTTTTGTTCTGAAACCTTAGGTAGGTTGAGATGGTTTTATATTACCATCTGTCCTTAATTATATGAATTGCCAACTCATGTCCATGTAAGTCAATAGGTCAATGCTGTGAGGCATTTCCCCTATGTTTTCTTCTAGTAGTTTTGTAGTTCAGGGTTTCATATTTAAGACTCTAACCCATTTTGAGTTGATTTTGTATATGGTGAGAGGTAGGGATGTAGTCTCATTCTTCCGCATGTGGATATCCAATTTTTCTGGCACCATTTTTTGAAGGCTATCTTTTCTCAAATAGATGTCCTCACCTGTGTCAAGAATCAGTTGGTTTTTGGCGAGTAAGTTTATTTCTGGGCACTCTCTTCTCCATTGGTCCATTTGTATATGAAGGTTTTTCCTATTCAGTATGATGTTAGCTGTGAGTTTTTTATATATGAGTTTTATTGAATTGAGGTGCATACCTTCTATATTAATTTGTTTGGAGTTTTTGTCAGGAAGGAATGTGAAATTTTGTCATATTCTTTTTCTGCACCTATTGAAATGATCATATAATGTTTGTCTTCTTCTCTGTTAATGTAGTGTCACATTTATTAATCTGAGTATGATAAACCATCTGTGGATCCCTGGGATGAATTCTACCTGATCATGATGAATAATCTTTTTAATGTGCTCTTGGATTTGGTTTGCTAGTATCTTGTCATGAATCTTTGCCTTGATGCTTATCAGGGATATCAGCCTGTGGTTTTCTTTTCTCATTGTGTTCTTGTCCAGTTTTAGAATCAGAGTAATACTAGCCTCAGAAAATGAGTTTGTAAGTATTCCCTCCTCTTCAATTTTTCTGGAATAGTTTGAGAGGAATTGGTGTTAGTTCTTTTTTAAATGTTTGGTAGAATTCAGCAATGAAGACATAAGGTCCTAGGCTTTTCGTTGACGGAAAACTTTTTATTACTGTTTTAATTTTCTTTTCAACTTTTAATTGGTCTGTTCAGATGTTCTATTTATTTATAACTTGATCTTGGTAGGTTGTATGCTTCCAGGAATTTACCCATTTCTACTATCTTATCAAATTTGTTGGCATATAGTTGTTTATAATAGTATCTTATAATACATTCTATTTGTGTGTATTAGTAGTAATGTCACCTTTTTAATCTCTGTTTTATTTATTTCAATATTCTTTTTTTCTTAGTCTAGCTAAATATATGTCATTTTTATCCATATGTTCAAAAAACCGACTTCATTTCATTGGTCTTTTTAATTTTTTAGTATAATTTTCATTTATTTCTGCTCTGAGCTTTATTATTTTCTACCTTATATCAGTTTTAGGTTTAGTTAGTTCTTGTTTGTCTAATTCCTTGGGGTGTTTATTAGAAATATCTCTTCTTTTTTATGTAGCTATTTATTGCTATAAACTTCTCAATTAGAACTAGTTTTGCTGTGTTCTATAGGTTTTGTTACAATATGTTGTTATTTGCATTTGTCTCAAAAAATCTTTTAGTTTTCCTTTTAATTTCTTTTTGACCAATTGATTGTATAGGAACATGTTGTTTAACTTCCAAGTATTTGTAAAGTTTTCAAAGGTTTTCTTGTTGTTAATTTCAAGTTTCACATTATGGTAATAAGAAAACCTATTTAATATAATCTCTACCTTCTTAAATTTGTGAAGAATTGTTTTGTGGCCTAACATCTGATCTATCCTGGAGAACATTCCATGTGCAGTTCAGAGTGTGTATTCTGTAGCTGTTGTATAGAATATTCTGTAAAGCTCAGTTAGATCCATTTGGTCTATGGTGCACTTTAAGTCTGATGTTTATGGGTTGATTTCTTTTTTCTAAATAATATATTCATTGCTGAAAGTGAGATATTGATGTTCCCTAGTATTATTGTATTGCAGTCCCGCTTTCTCTTTAGGTCTAATTATATTTGCTTTATACATCTGGGTGCTACAGGATTGGGTGCATATGTATTTATAATTCTTATTTACTCCTACTGAATTCATTGTTTTTTCATTAAATAAGACCTTTTTGCAGTTTTTCTTTTTGTTTTTTTACTTCAAGTCTTTTTATATGTAAGTATTGCTACTCCTGTTTGCTTTAGGTTTTTGTTTGCTTGGAATATCTTTTTCCATTCCTTCAATATCAGTCTATATTTGACTTTAACCATGAGGTGAATCTCTTATAGGTGGCACATCGTTGGATCTTGTAGTTTTATTCATTCAGTCACTATGTACCTTTCAATTTAAAAAATTAATTTATTTACATTCAAGGTTATTGTTGACAGGTAAGGACTGATTCTTGCCATTTTGTTAATTGCTTTGGTTGTTATATAGATCTTCTATTTCTTTCTTCATTTTTGTTGCTTCTTCTCTTCTTGGTGGTTTTCTGTGGTGTTTAACTTTGCTCCCTTCTCTTTCTTATCTGTGTGTCTGCTGTAATTTCCTTCTTTGTAGTTACCATCAAGCAAACATAAAGAGTTCCATAGTTATATTGACTATTTTTAGCTGATATCGACTTAACTTTGGTCGCATAAAAATACTCTAGACTTTTTCCATCTTTCTCACAATTTATATTTTTCTCGCCCTAATTTATTTCTTTATTCTGTGTTCTTTAGCCACTAATTGTAGTAGCTATTGTTGTTTTGACTATTTTGACTTTAAAATTTATATTAGAGGATTGAGAGATTTACGTAGCACCATTATATCACTGGAGTATTCTAAGTGTAATTTTTAAATTTACCTCTGCTAGTGAGTTTAATGCTTTCATGTGTTTTCATGAAAGTATTGTCAGATTTCATTTTCAACTGTAGCACTCTCTTAAGCATTTTATTGTAAGGCTGGTCTATTGGAAATGAATTCCCTTCACTTTTGCTTGTTTGGGAAGATCTTCATTTCTCCTTTATTTCTGAAAAATAGCTTTGCTGGATATAGTATTGTTGACTGACAGCTTTTTTCTTTCAGCATCTTGAAGATATCTTTCCAATCTTTCCTGGCCTGCAGGGTTTCTGCTAAGAAATCTGCTAATAGTCTAATGGTGGTTCCTTATATGTGACTTAACATTTTTTCTTGCAACTTTGCTGTCTTTGTCTTTGTTTTTGTCTTTGATTGTAATGTGCCTCAGAGAGGATCACTTTTATTGAATTTAAATTGGGATTCTTGAGCTTCCTGGATCTGGATGTTATATCTTTTCTCATACTTGGAAACTTTTCAGCTATTGTTTTACTAAATAGGCTTTATGTGCCTTTCTCCATATCTTCTCCCCTGACACTCCTAAATGTAAATATTTGTCCACTTAATAGTGTCCCATAAGCTCTGTAGGCTTTCTTCATTCTTTTTTACTGTTATTTCTTTATTTTCCCATTGACTGGATTATTTTAAAAGATCTCAATTGTATTTTACTGATCATATAACTTTTAAGTAGCATAGCCAGTATATAAACCTAGATATTGGAAATTTGTCTATGAAAGTTGAATATGTACATTATACAACCAGCATGTAGACCAAAATACATGTATAGGTATATTCATAGTTATGTAATAGCCAAAGAACTAAAACCATCTAAATTGTATCCTTAATAAAGTGGATAAATTGTAGTAGAATCACAGAATGGTATAATATATAGCAATGAAAATGGATAAATGACAACTAGACACAACATAAGTAAATCTCACAAATGTAAGCAAAAGAAATCAGACAAAATATAATACATACTGAATGATTTTATATATAAAAAGAAGTAACAAACATTCAGCTAGGGTATTCAGGGATGCGTGCTTATTTTATAAAACCGTAAATGACGGAAAAAAAGATGATTGCTACGAATCAAGAGAATGATGGCATTTGAAAAGCAGGAATAGGGCAAGATGAGATGAGGCATGAGGAAACAGGTTTTGTAAGAAGTGGTGACAGACTAAGAGGCCTGGCAAGTGAAGGAAAATCTTTCTGGAATAAATTAGGATATATCTTGGAGGAGGACAGAAATTGAGTAACTGGATAAAATAGGAAATACTGTACAGTATTGGACCATAGTTTTCTACATGCTGAATTGTAACATGTCTATTCATACTGTGTTAGTATCCAAACACTATTGAAAGATTTGGATTGAGAAGTGAGACTTGGTTAAAACTAAGCACATACCTGTATCAGACTTTCTCACAGTTTTGCAATTGAGAAGTGAGGGTATTATACATTTGCTGATGAAATTGTTCAGTATTTTCTTTTTAACTGAAAAACAAACTTTGGAGGTAGGGGTAAGACTCCCCAGTCTGCTTTCATTCTCATTTTGTCCCTGTTCTATCTTCTGGTACTTCCTCCTCATAGACCTAACTCTGAACAATCCATGTCCCTTTTTTAGTGCCCATAAATATAAAATGGTAATGTAATCAAAATAGTCTCTCTTTAGTTATAACTTTTTTAATGGTAGAGCCTCTAGCTTACTAATTTATTTCTCCCCATAGTTATTAAACCTGGAATAGAAACAATTTACTTCATTTTAATTTATTTTCTTGTGGTCAAAGAAGGATATTTGGAAACAGGGGTTTCATAGTTGACTTCACTCAGGCTCAACTAAATTTTAGTACCAAATTCACATTCCAGATAACCTAAACGTTTTTTACTCCAAGTGTAATTATTCAGCACCATTGTGGGTGAACTTCTGAAGGAAATAGAAAGAAGAACTGTTTAGTCATAGTGTAAAGAAAAATATGTAAATTAAAGCAAGCAGACAAATGCAACTGCTTTGTCTTTTAGAGATAGGTGCAATCATTTCAGGAAAGAAAGTTATCTTGATGTTGATAGTGCAAAAGTAATCTGGTGATGGAAATAGTCTGAGGAATATATGGAGAAACAGAACTTTGAATAGTATAGAAGCAGTAATTGCCTCATCTTGCATGGGGGAAATTTAAGTTGTAAATTCAAGTTGTAAACAGGTAAAAAACCAGAAGTTCCTTCTCTGGAGCAACTGGACAACAACAGAGAAGACACATATAAACATTAGTATTTGGATATTCATCACCCGATACTTGCCAATAGACAGGATACTTGAAAACTCAGTGGCTCAGAGGAGGTAGAACTTTATTATTCTTTCAAAAACAGTTCAGACCCACAAACCCATTTAGGATGGAAGTCAGTACTGCTCAACATGGTCAGCAAGAGACTAGGGCCTTTTCTCTTTGTTGCTTTAATATCCCCTAGGATGCTGTCCTTCTCAACAAGGCAGAAGCTGGCTCTCAGGCACCCTATCAGCATTTCAGCCCTCAAGAGGAGGAAAGAGGAAGAGGAGAGCAAGAAGCTTCCTTTTTAAAAAGGTGACAAGCAAGTTGCATTTATTGGGAGGTAGCCCCAAGGGAGGGACTAGTCGAGCAACCCTGTGCCCTGCTGATACTTAAAATGGTAGAAGTGGTTCTATTACTTAAAGTAAAAATAGAGGTTAATACAGGGGAACAATTCTCTGTTATAGTCACAAGTTAATTTAAAATGCCTCACTGTTCCACCATACTTCAAGTAAACCTGCTGCCAGCAAAATTTGTTCACACACACAGAACTTTAAATGAGATTATGTGGGCCTTTTCTTAAAGAACAACTGCTGACCAATGATTATTAACAGAGGTTTGCAGGGAGCAAAATCATACTTCTCTATTGCAAAATAGCTTCATAGAGACAATAATGAGTCTAGGTATAAAGAATAGGACTACCATTTTTTTAAAGACAGAAAATATATATATTTTTAATTCTTTGAAAAATGTTACAAAGTGTTCTTAAAAGAAATTGAAAAATTCAGCAAAAAAATATGAAGTCAAGGAAATCTCCAAAAAAGCATTTGGAGGACTGAGGGTAAGAATGAAGACAGAAAACATAACTAAATCCAACAATTAACAAGGAGGTTCAATATCAAATGAGTTTGGCTTCCATGAAAAGAGAAAACAGTGAAGAAATGTTATTGAAAACATTTTATGAGAAAATTTCTCAGAATAAAAGAACATGAGTTCTTTTATCGAAAGAGCCCACCAAGAATTAGCATAAGAAATGAAAATAAATCATACAGCAAAGAATACCAATGTGATATTTTAGAACATCATGAGTAAAGATTGTATTCTAAAAGCTTCCAGAGTTGGGGAAAAATCAGATCAGAAATCAGGATGTCTTCTGACTTCTCAATAGCTGTATGGAGTATATTAAAACAATAGATAAATTCCTTTAAAATGAGAGGAAAAATTCCAGCCTGCTGTGCCCAGCCAAACTATCAATCAAGTGTGAAAATAATGACATTTTCAAGAATACAGGAGTTCACTCAATAGTTTGCATCCTATACATCATTTCGTAGGCAGTTCCTGGAGGATGTGCTCCAGTAAAATGAGGAAATAAGAAAGAGGAGAACATGAGTCAATAAAGCAAAGACAGGGCGGGAAGGCGAGTCTACAGATTTGAGAGTGTCCATTGCTTGTTGTAGTGTGTAGCAGAGCCTGTCAATGGCCTGTCAGTATCACCAGGGGGCTGCCACTTCAGCACACTCAAAACAACTTCCAACTGCCAATATCTGTTTCCTTTTACCTGGGCTTTCCCTACAAACCTGGAAGGCTACTATGATTTGTACTTAGCAGGATAAACTGAAGGTAACACCTTGCAGAAGCAGACCTCAATTAACAACTGATGGAAATATTGTATAAATATCCCAGCTCCCTACCCTTAGGTATGATTACTCTGAGGTGCAAGTTTACCATCTTTACCAGGTTCCCTTCGGATGAGGCTTTGGTCATCCTAACTAGCTTACTAACATATCCTTTTTGGGTTGCCTTTCCTTTCACATCTCACTGCCTTCCTCTCCTGGTATTTCCTGTACCTCCTAAACAAATTACCTACACTTTAATTCTTGTTTCAAGGTATGTTTCTAGGGCTCTGAGAGAAAGGTACATAGGAATAAGAAAGGAATTGGTAAAGCATATAATATCTCAACATTTGGAATACATTTGATAGACTGAAAAATCTCTTGGAGCATTTAGGAGGAAATGTAAATAGAAACATAGAAAACAAAACAAGCAAGCAAGCAAATAATATTACTGGAAAAGGAGATTATAGACAACAAATTAAAACAAAAGAAAGGAAACATGCTCACAAAACACTATTTGGTATATTGCATAGTCATAACATGTCAAAGTTATTGATGCAACCAAAATTATGCAATAATCATATTGAAAGAAAAAAGAAAAGCAGGTGGTATGCTAGAAGATGATTAAATATTTGTCTGTAATCAATAGATAACAGCTAAAATGAATAACAAGAAAAATAGAAAAAACATATTATCTTAAACTATGAAGATAAATATCAGAAAAAAATTGCAAGATATGACAATGTTTCTCTAGGAGCAGGAAAAGGTAATTATGTGCACCAGATAATACACTAATTTGTTAAACATGAATATATCTTAATTTTAAATATAAATAAAGGTCAAGAAATAGATGCATTTCTAACATGGTTTATAATTCATAGAATTATGTACAAAGTTAAAATTTAAATGTGAAATTTAAATTTAAAATGGAAAGAGAAAAATGTATAATATAATGGAGGTAAGCTATCTATACCTACCTTTATTATTTTAATATTTGTTAGAACATACATGTATTTATTTCAAATGACTTTTGAAAGATATTTAAATAAAAAGATAAAGAATGGAAGCATAATTTAAATCTATGTGAAAATAAGTCAACATTACTTCTTTATATTAGTAAAGAATGGTAAGAAAGGAAAAATAAAGGGCTAGTATTATAAACCTCAGCTATTTCTTCTTTATACTCTTGAAGACTGAGACTTGGGGTGGATAACTCTGTTTAAACGTGTTAATAACATGAAAATATAAGCATACATAATTACCCATTCTTATCCACTCATAAAATGGTGTGGAAGGTGACTTTTTGGATAGTGGGAATTTTAATTTTATTTATGAAATTAGTTCATTTGTGGTTGGTGGAATAGAAGATCCTCAGCACCACTCCTCCTCATAAAAGTACAACTAGCAACTATTAAAAGACAAGAACACCACCTTGAATTCACCAGAACCTGGGAGAAAAGAGGAGAAAGCCCCTACGACAAAACCACAACTGGTAACAGAAATGGTCATTTATAGACTGTGCCACCCTCTCGCTAAGCTGGCATAACTGCCACTCACGGAGAATTTCCTGGGACCCACAGTTTCCAAGGTGAGAGGAGGGAACTGGAAGTGGACATTCTATCTCCCCACTGGTCTGGGAATTTTCATGGGAAGCCCACAGCAGTCCTGTCCCACAGGAAGCACTGGGAATGCCAGGAGGGCTGAACCACGTGCGGTGAATCGAAGACAAGTAGGGGGAAAGGGTGCTTATCACAGGGACTGACATGTGGATCTTGGTGTCTACTCTGCATTTCAATCAGCTGGGCATCAGGCAGAGGAGACTGGACAGTGCCATAGTGCTTCATGGGATACAATCCATGGGAAGGCCTGAGTCCCTGATCAGATTTCTCGCACAGCCTAGATGCTTACATGGAACTTTCCCCTGACCTGGAAGCAACTGAAAGGTCAGTGATGAAGTTCTGGTGCTCTCTTAAGTCTTCCCCAGACCTAGAAACCACTGCAGGTCTGTGCTTAAGTTCCTGTGCATGATATAAGTTCTTGTGCTCACACTAAGTCTTCCCCAGACTGGGAAACAATGAAAGGGCAATGATTTAGTTCCAGGGTAGTGTTCAAGTTCTGGTGCTCAATATAAGTCGTTCCCAGAATGAGAAGCAACTACAGGCCAACAAATTAAGTTATAATGTTAAGTAGTAAAAGTCTAACATCACCAAAGAACACCTGCAAAAGCTGGAGAAGGTGGCCATCTCTTCAAATGCATGAGCATCAGTGTAAAGACACAGGACTGGAAAAGATCGTGGACAAAATCCCACAAAGCTCCAGTAATAGACCCTGAAGAATTAAAGATCTGTGAACTGTCTGACAAATAATTGATAATCATCATCTTTTAAAAGTCCAGGAAATCACACAAAAATGGATAGAAAATTAAATAAAATTTAGAAAACAAGCCAGAACAAAATAAGAAATTTGACAAAGAAATAAGAATAATTTTTGATTTTTGTTTGTTTTTTAGAGAAGGGGGTCTCACTTTTTCATCCAGCTTGGAGTGCAGTGGTATGATCATAGCTGAATGCTGTCTCGAATTCCTGGTCTCAAGTGATCCTCCAGTCTCAGTCTGCCAAGTGGCTGCTACAGGCACATGCCAAAATGCCTGGCTAATTTTTAAATTTTTTGTGGAAACAGGGCTTCTCTATATTGCTCAGGCTGTCTCAAATTCCTGGGCTTAAGGGATCGTCCCCCTTTGCCCTCTCAAAGCACTGGGATTACAGGCATGAGCCACCAGGCCCAGCCTAGAAACAACTTTTGAAAACCAAACAGAAATTCTAGAAATAAAGAATGCAATAACTTAACTGAAAAACTCAACAGAAAGCTTCAGCAGCAGACCTGATCAAACAGAAGAAAGAATCAACAAGTCTGGCCCTTATGCCTAGAATCCCAGCGCTTTGGGAGGCCAAGATAAGAGGATGGTTGAGACCAGGAGTTCGAGATCAGCCTGGGCAATATAATAAGTCTCCTTGTCTCTTAAGAAAAAAAGCCAGGCATGGTAGTGCATGCCTGCAGGCCTGTCTCCCCAGGAGGCAGAAATAGGAGAATTGTTTAAGCTCAGGGGTTCAAGTTTACAGTGACCTATGATTGCACCACTGTGCTCTAGCCTGCGTGACAGGAAAAAAAAACAACAACACAAATTCAGCAAACTCAAAGACAGAACATATGAAATTTACCAATCAGAGGACAAAAAGAAAAAAAGAATAAAATGCAATGAAGAAGGCCTATGAGAATTATGGGACTCTATCAAACTAACCTCTGCATAATAGGAGATTCCAAGGAGATAAGAGACAAAAAGGCCTAGAAATAATATTTAACAAAATAATGGCTGAAAATCCCCAAATCTGGAGAAAGATTATAGCATTCAGGTACATGGAGCTCAGAGGTCACCAATCCACTTCAACCCAAAGAGGAATTATTTCCCAAGGCACATCATAATGAAATTATCAAACGTCAGACATAGAAAGAATACTGAAAACAGCAAGAGAAAAGAAATATGTGACATTAAACAGAGCCCTAATACAGCTTTCAGATTTCTCACCAGAAACTCTGCAGGCCAAGAGAGAGTGGAAGGATATATTCAAAGTACTGAATTTAAAAATGTCCAACATGAATATGAGTATCCAGCAAAGCTAACTTTACATATGAAGGAGAGATAAAGACTTACCTGGACAAACACAATTTGAGGAAATTCATCAAGACTAGATTTGTTTCAAGAGAAATGTTAAAGAGAGCTCTTTAATCTGAAAGAAAAGGACACTAATGTGTTAGAAGAAAACATCTGGAAGTATAAAACATATGGTAAAAGTAAGTATACAGACAGATTTAGAATAATGTTGTAACTGTAGCAACTCAATCACTTATATCTTTGGCTTGAAGACTGAAAAACAAACTATTACAGATAATAACTGTAACAATAGAGATAGGCAATATAAAAAGATGCAAATAGAGACATCAAAATGTGGGGAGGAGTGATGTTAAAGAATAATTTGTTTTTGCTTCCATTCTTTTCTTTGTGATCAAAGTTAAATTGTTGTCAGTTTAAAATAAACTGTTATGACTATAAAATTTTTTATAAGCCTTAAGGAAACCACAAAGCAAAAACTTATAGTAGAAACATTAAAAAATAAATATCAACCACTGTGGAAGAGAGTGTGGTGATTCCTCAAAGACCTAGAATCAGAAATATCATTTGACCCAACAATCTCATTACTGGGTATATACCCAAAAGAATATAAATCATTCTATTATAAAGATACATGCATGTGTATGTTTATGGTAGCACTATTCACAGTGGCAAAGACATGGAATCAACCCAAACGCCCATCAGTGATTGACTGGATAAAGAAAATGTGGTACATATACACAATGGAATACTATGCAGCCATAAAAAGGAATGAGCTCACATCCTTTGCAGGGATATGGATGGAGCTGGAAGCCATTATCCTTTGCAAACTAACCCAGGAACAGAAAACCAAACACCACATGTTCTCACTTATAAGTGGGAGCTACACAATGAGAACACATGGACACAGGGAGGGGAACAACACACACTGGGGCCTGTCAGAGGGCAAGGCAAGGTAGAGCATCAGGATAAATAGCTAATGCTTACAGGGATTTAATACGTAGGTGATGGGTTGATAGGTGCAGCAAACCACCATGGCACACATTTAAATGTGTAACAAACCTGCATGTGCTGCACATGCAACCCAGAACTTAAAATAAATTTTAAAAAAACATTTTAAATAAATAAATAGCATGAAATCAAAACAGGGTACTAGAGACAATTACCTAACTATGAAAGAAGAGAGTAAGAGAAGAACAAAGAAAGAAACACTTCACAAAAAAACGAAACACAGAAAATAAGCAAGAAAATGATAATAGTATGTCTTTGGCTGTCGGTAATAATCTTGAGTGTGAATTGATTAAATTCTCCTATTGAAAGACATACAATGGCAGAATGGATTTTAGAAAACAAGGCTCAGCTATACGCTGTCCTCAAGAAGCTCGTTTCACCCATAAAGACATGCATACACTTAAAGTGAAAGGATGGAGAAAGATAATCAATGCAAAAAATAACCCAAAAAAAGCAGGAGTAGATATACTTAGATAAAATAGACTTTAGGTCAAAAACAATTTTTTAAAACAAGATCATTTTGTAATCAATGTAATGATAAAGAAGTCAATATGGCAAGAGGATATAACAATTGTGTTTGTGTATGTATTTACGTATGCATACACCCACCAGACCAGAATATCTTAATATATAAAGCAAATATTAATAGACTTAAAGAAAGAGATTGACTGCAATACAATAACACTAAAAGATTTCAACACCCCACTTTCAGCAATGAACAGATCATCCTGACAGTCAACCAACAAAGAAACTTTGGAGTTAAACTACACTCTGTATCAAATGGAACAAATTGACATTTACAGAACATTTCATCTAACAGCTGCAGAAACACATTTTCTCATTAGCACATGAAATATTCTCCAGGATATACTCTATGTTATCCCCTAAAACAAGTCACAATAAGTTTTTAGAAATCAAAATTATATCAAGTACCTAAAACCAAAAAAGGCCATAAGACACAAGCCCACTGCTAATACCATTCTAAATGGGGAAAAGTTGAATGCCTTTCTTCTAAGATCTAGAACAAAACAAAGATGCCCAGTTTCACCACTTTTATTTTACATAGTACTGGAAATTCTAGCCTGAGCAATTAGACAAGAAAAGGGGGGAAGAAAGCGCATTCAGGTTGGAAAGGGAGAAGTCAAATTGTCCCTGTTTGTAGATGACACTATCCTGTATTTAGAGAAACATAAAGACTCCATCAAAAAACTGTTAGAATTGATAAATGAATTCAGAAAAGTTGCAATCTTCAACATTAATACAAAAACGTTACTGATGTTCCTGTAAGCCAATAGAGACTGGCCAATGCCATAGTGCTTAGTCAACAAACAGAACCACACAGAAAAGGCAACTACAGAAGAGACCATTTGTACCCTGGCCATATGCCCTTGACCTACTCTAGAGGTTACTGCAAATGGTCCCATAGGTGCCATTGGCTACCCATGTCTCTCTGCCTGAAGGTGATCCCCATCCTTGAAGCCTGCGTAGCCAGCCAACAGTGTGGATCCCTTGGGTCTGGGAGCCACTGCTACCAGAGCAAAACTTCACCAATGGGAGAAGAGAATAGGCAGATAAGTACCCAGGTCTTCATCCTGAGGAGAACAACTCAGAGTTGGGTTCTACATGCTTTCAGATGCTGCCAGCATGATGAGTCCTGGTTGGCAATGCAATAACCCCCTCAACAATGTTTCCTCATGGGCTTTCCTCCCTTCCCCATCTTACTGCCCACTCACTCACAGTGTTTTTTGGAACCACCTTCCAGGGAAACTAGTTACTCACAAATTATTGGATCAGGGAAATTCAAAAATAAACATTAAACCAAGAAATTCCTAGTAGCCTAATAGGTAATGGCTTTTAAGATCATGGATAGATACCTTCTATGTTAAGTGAATGTCTTAGTGTATTTTCTGTTGCTTATAACAGAATACCTGAAACTGAGTGATTTATAAACAATTACTCAAAAAAATATTTTTACAATTCTCAAGGCTGGGAAATCCGAGGTCATGACTGGGCATTGGGTGAGGGCTTTCTTCTTGTTGGGGACTCTGCAGGGTCCTGAGGGGCTGAGCGTACTCACTCAGATCTCTGTTCTTCTTATAAAGCCACCAGTTCCATATCTGTAATAACAGCTGCAGAACACATTCTTCTCATTAGCACATGAAATATTCGTCTTTGAATGGTTTAATCCATTCATCAGGACAGAACCCTCATGAACCAGCCACCTCTTAAAAATCCCAATTTTCAACAGTTTCACATTGGGGATTTACTTTCAACATGAGTTTGGAGGGGACAAACATTCATACTCTAGCAGTGTGTTTCTCCGGCAGCTCCACCTCCTCTGTTACATCTAAAGTTCAGTGGAAGTTTCAGTAAAAGCCTGCCATCATGCCATTTCCTTCACGGAGTATGTTTGGGAAAACTAAGCCAGAACGGCCAGTGTTCAAAAGGTCAGAGTTCTGTGTGCAGGGAAAGAAGAGGCAGCCAGAGGAGCTGGGATAAAAGTGAGAAAGAGACTGCACAGGAAGCAAGAGTCAGAAAAAGTGATCACTTAAAGGCATAAAAGTTCCTAGAGTAACCGGAGATATGAGGCAGTTTGTTACAGGGTAACTCTTCATGTGTGGGACAGTTGCTCAACCTGTTTTAATCTGATATTAAGGAAATGGTGACCAAATCAGATAGAAGACTGGAGAACATGCAGAGGGCTGATATGTGAGCTTCATCTTCATCTTTCGAAGTTCCTTCTCTGGGGTTGGAATGAGGAGGTCAGACACAAAATGTAAACTTCCTTCATGGAAGGCAACAGTGGAGACGGGGCATGAGTGAAAGAGACAACGTGAACAGGGGCTCAGGGGAAGGCGTGACTCCCCCAGATAGGGAGAATGCATGAGACTTTGGGGGTGTATTGACGTTTAACCTCACCAGGGAGGACCTGAGTGCTGTGCACACATGGAACTGTTGAGTAAAGGCAGTCTGTCCAGGATGAGAACCCAAGTACGGCCAGGCATAGTGTTTTACTCCTGTCTTTCCAGCACTTTGGGAGGCCAAGGTGGTCAGATCATTTGAGGTCAGGAGCTTGAGACCAGCCTGGTCAACGTGGTGAAACCCTGTTTCTACTAAAAATACAAAAATTAGCCAGGCATAGTGGCACATTCCTGTAATCCCAGCTATTTGGGAGGCTGAGGCGGGAGAATCGTGTGAACCCCGGGAGGCAGAGGTTGCAGTGAGCCAAGATCACATCACTGCACTCCAGCCTCCAGCCTGGGTGACAGAGTGAGACTCTGTCTCAAAAAAAAAAAAAAATCACACCCAAGTACCTATTTTTTGTGGCCTAAACAGTAAAACAAATGTACTAACTTTATATTATGAGTTTTTAAAGGATGCTTATTTCACAGAGTCCTAAATGACCACAAAGACAAAATAGTATTTATATGTATATTTTTAATCGAAAGAAAAAAGTGTGCTTAGTGTCTTAAAAAGCAAAAACATGAGCCACACACAGGATGACTAATAATTTCACAATCTCAAAGCACTAAACTAGCAAATTATCATTTCTAGATATTTATTATGATGAATATCAGTGCCAAATTGACAGTAGATTTGCTAACCTATCCATATTGAATTGCAAGAGGCAAGCCAGCAAGGCACGTTTTTTCCTTCCTTTGAGGAAAATTATAGTTCTTTATCCCAAGTGGATTGTCTTGCCCTGTCTCTCTGTAGTTCCAGTTGTTCAATCTCCAGAGACAGCTTATATACCTCCAGGGCCATTTTCACATCCTCTGGGTTTGGAAGACACTGCATGAGATTTTTGCCTGCGAGCACTTGCTCACAGCCTTCAGGGGTCTCCTAAAAGAGATATAAGTGGTGGGTGTCATTGAGAAGCTTCCCTCCTAATCATGAAGCAGGGTGAATCCGAACAGTGAAAGGACTACAGGATTGGACCAAGACCAATCTCAGACAGGGGGTAGGGGCTGGGAAAACAAGAAATCACTTGCATCCCACCACAGCTTTCCCCAGGGGAACGTGGATCTGTTCTGAGACAGCTGTACAGAAGGCCTCCATGGTAACAGAGGCTGTTTTTGCTGACCATCCGGAAATGGAACAACAATGTATTATATAGCTTAACAAAAGTTAAGTTAGGAATCAGTACTACCAGGTCTATGAAACCCTGCTCTGTAAGGGCTCAGTTTTTCCTGTTCTCAAGTGAGAACGGGAAAACGCACCAAATATTTATGCCACATGGAAAATCCTAGAGGAAACAATATTTACCAGCGCTATAAAGAATTCCCTGAAAAGAGAACTAGCATCAAATGCTGGAGCCGATGACTGAAAAAAGGTCATTAATGAAAAAGGTTCACTGAGGTCCATACAGAAGTCAGAGACCACCCCGAACTCACCAGAATGCTTCAAGACAAAAAGAGTTTCTTTGAGTGGGAGTGGCTCAGAAATGAATCCTGACAAGTCCGATTTCACCCCTGTGGAGTGGTACAGAGCTCTGGGGGGTGCCACCATTTTTAAGGATTGACAGCACAGACCTTCCTTGAATTGTGCCACTTACCCATTCACACCTGGGCACCTCTGGGTACCAGGTTCTGTTCTCAGAACAAGTGATAATTTGGGGACCAACCACACCATAGCCAGAATCGCATTGGACGGTGACATTTTCAGGCTCAATATACTGATTCTTATTCACAGACAATCTTCCATTGACTAATTCTGGTTTCAGACACAAAGCTGTAATGGAAACATATTTTTAAGAAATCTATGAAGAAGGACATGATAACAGTCTCAGATAATAAGAATGAACTGTACTTAGCTCTGCTAATGGTTCTATCTTTCCCTTCATTTGAAAACAATATTAACGTTTTATTGAGTATGACTACCTATCAGACTTCTGCTAAGCACTTAAGGTTGCTATCATTTAAGTCTCCTGACAGCCCTGTGAAGTGAGCACTGTTACTATTCCCATTTTATCTAAGAGACAGTTGAGATACATTAAGACACTTGCTCAAGGTGATAACGTTTTTATATAATATGACAGGATATTTCTTTTTTAAATTTTAATTTCTGAGATACATGTATAGAACATGCGGGTTTGTTACATAGGTATATATGTGCTATTGTGGTTTGCTGCACCCATTAACCCATAATCTACATTAGGTATTTGTCCTAATGCTCTCCCTCCCCTAGCCCCGTGCCCCTTGACAGGCCCTGGTGTGTGATGTTCCCCTCCCAGTGTCCATGTGTTCTCATTGTTCAACTCCCACTTATGAGTGAGAACATGCAGTGTTTGGGTCTATGTTCCTATGTTAGTTTGCTGAGAATGGTGCTTTCCAGCTTCATCCATGTCCCTGCAAAGGACATGAACTCATCCTTTTTTTATGGCTGCACAGTATTCCATGGTATATATGTGCCACATTTTCTTTATCCAGTCTATCACTGATGGGCATTTGGGTTGGTTCCAAGCCTTTGCTATTGTGAGTAGTGCTGCAATAAACATACGTGTGCATGTGTCTTTATAGTAGAATGATTTATAATACTTTGGGTATATACCTAGCAATGGGACTGCTGGGTCAAATGGTATTTCTGGTTCTAGATCCTTGAGGAATCGCTACACTATCTTCCACAATGGCTGAACTAATTTACACTCCCACCAACAGTGTAAAAGCATTCCTATTTCTCCACATCCTCTCCAGCATCTGTTGTTTCCATAACAGGATATTTCTAAAAGAAGGTATGTGATCCCAGAATCCCAGCTAACAAAGTAACTCTCACTCACAGTCTTGATCGCTGCAAGATTCTAATTATAAAAATTTCCTTCTTGCCTATTATCCTCCTGTGTACAAAAGAGACAATGGTGGCAAATAACTACTGAAGTTGTTGACAGCAAAGTCATGCATATCGACAGCACACTTCTATTCATGTAAAAATCAGACCAGATCTCAATTCCTCCTGTCCCCACAACTGCTGCAAACTGAGAGTCCCCCTTCACCCTTGTACCAACACCCACTATCTATAGCATAGCAAGTGGTGCCTGCCCTGCATGAGGCTCTGATGGAAATAATTGTCACTCACGATGTTTAGAATTTGCTCAGGGGAGCCTATATTCATACTAGAGCAAGTTTGCATGGAAACTTGGCCACAGGCCACAGGTACACTAAGATAAAATGTGATGCTTTTAGAATGTTTCTGGAAATATACAAGAAACTGGGTATGGGCTACCTCAAGAAGGCTGAATTTTGTGATTGGGAGAAAGAATTGGAGAAGATGCCCTTTGTACTTTTTGTGTTGGGTACTATTTGCATATATTGATTATTTAAAATAAATCAAATCAAATGTTTTCATGCTGCCTCTGGCAGGGAAGAAACTTAGATCTCAGTGCTCTCAGGACAGGTCCACCCACTTAGTCTTGGGCTGAAAAGGAAGCTGGAGTTACCTTTACATTGAGGGGCTGGAGCTGACCAGTGTGAGTCACGGCAGGAGAGTGTTGCCTCTCCGTCCAGAATGTAGCCTTCATCACATTCGTATGTAAAGTCGACTTTGAGAAGACTGAATAACGAAGATTTTTGATAATGTCCATGGGCAATTATAGGAGGAAAACTGCACTCTTGAGGGAGAGACAGAAAAGTGAGAGAGTGTTAGTTTGTAAAGTGTATAAAGCAGCACACTGCAGAATGTGTGTGGTTTGTAGGAGGCTTCATTCTGTCCTTCCATCCTCTCTGCCCATAAGAGCACGTAGCCAAACCCAGGCACTTGTGCTGCCCTCCTGTAAGCCTCAGGCACAACAACCACAGAGAGGCTCTAGTTACAGCCCTGAGGTTTTCCTTCACCTGATTGACAAGTTCACTCACCTTTCCACTGTTTAGGATCCATTTTGGCATGAAGGTGGAATTCAGCCCTAAGTCACATCATACTCATCATACGTTTAGTCACTTTCAGGCTAAATGCAGAGATGTGCATCTGTGAGAAACTGTAAGGATGTTATATTATCCACAATCTCTGAGTCATTGCTCCCCAGTCGATGCTGTCCATGCATGCCCAGGAAGAAAATACGGTATTTTAAAAACAGTATAGAAAAGAGCTTTCAGGAAAAATGCAAAAGGCGACCTGAACATTGAAATAGTCAAGAGGGCATGGTACAGAGAACCTCTCTGAAAGAGAACACTGTCAGGTCCACAAACATTGCATGAGAAAGTTAAATAAAACATAGCAGCAGAAATGCCAGACAAAGTACTGCACCAGCGGACTATGGCAGTTATAACTACTACAATAAGATGCTCCTACAAGCATGGAAAAGGTGATGGCCCACAGTAAGTCAGATGGAAATGCTGGGATTTCCATGTCAGAGGGTGTAAGAAGGGATTAAATGACTCAGAAAAAGTGAGCACGCTAGAGTGGACGTTTGTGTACACTGGAAAATACACCAGGTAGTTATGCCACATGGGAAGTCCTAGAGGGAATAACATTTACCCAAACTATAAGGAATTCCTCGAAAAGAGGAGAACCAGCACCAAACGCTGGAGCTGATGACAAAAAAGGTCATGAATGAAAAGGTTCATGATAGCCATATAGAAGTCGAGAGCTGCTCATAGGCCTCAGAAGCTAAATAAGTGCAACCATTATAATGAATTGCAAGGTCAGAGAGGCAACCAGGGGTGCCTGAGAGTTATGAAGATTAAACCACACCATTCTCAGTGACGAAAACAGATGAGCAGCCAACAACAAAAAAGTATATACTTTATTTGTACCATCAAAAGAAATTAAGGATGGATGATCAAGGGACCAAGTGCCTCCCTTGCCCAATATATGAACCTAGGACAGTTTTTAGGCCTGGTAATCATTAACTGAAGATGAAGCCAGTTGCCAGGAGTGAAGCTGCTACAAAATCTTGGATGGTATGCACAGTAATGAATCCGCCAGTCCTCTAAGAGGACCTATGTTTATTTATGTAGTAATTGTGCATTAAAAAAATAAAGAGGTACAATAATTCAAAAATATTGCAAAGAGGGATTGAGTTGACATTGATACCTGGAACCATTATAGCTCTCCTATTAGACCACTTTGTTGTCATTTACATTATCCTTGAATGTATAGTCAGAATAGATAAAATTGGCAGTTGGCCCAACCCCTAAATTGGATTCTTGACCTGTGAGGTAAGAGCCATCTTATGCAGGAAGGCCAAGTGAAAGCAACTGATACTGCCCACCCACCTCACCCCCTCCTCAAGGAAAATAAAGTAAAATCTTTTAAAAAATGCCACCGCAATATGTCCCAGGGGTAGGAGAGGAACATGAAAATTAGTGTCACAAATAGCCAAAGACATGGGAGTAATCATCCCTATTATAATCTCTATGAAATTCATATCTGTCTACCACAAACATTAGAAGGATTCTGGAGAACTGCAGTATACCACTGAAGAAAACACCACATTTTAGTTCCTATTGCAGCCATTGTACCAGATGTGGTATCTTTGCTAGGGCAGATTAATGTGGCTTCAAGTAAACGAGGTCACTGATTAAGCAAAGGCGCTTCCTCCCATTCCTAGCAGAAACAGTCTGCATATACATGGAAGGTGTCAGAGTATACATTTGCAAGTTTGTTCCTAGGCTAGGATAACCCTCCTGCCCATGTCATAATAGAGTCAGAATATATCTTGACCATCTGGATATCCACAGAACGTGACATTGATACACTATATCAATGGCATCATGTTAATTCCCCAGATGAACAAGAGGTATTAGCATGATGATGCTCCAAAGTAAAAAAAAAAAAAAAAAAAAAAAAGAGTCAAGGGTTTGCCATATTAATAAAACTTTCAGAGGTCCAAGGTTCAGGGAACACTAAGATATCCCATCTAAACTAAAGTCAAATTATTGAAAATTGTACATCCCAATCTGAAGAACGCAGCACAGCATCTAAATAGGACTTTTCAGATTCTAGAGGCAGCACGATCCATACTTGGGGATACTGCTCCAACCCATAGGCTAGGGGGGACAAATGATTTCCAAGTTTGAGTGGGGCCCATGTTATCAACAGCAGGTCTAGTCTGCAGTAAAATGATACCGTTGCTTGAGGCCTCAGGACCCAGCAGAGCCTAGTGTATTGAGTGTGGTTGCAGTAGGAAAGATGCAAATGTCAACAGGACAATTATACCATAGACCCTTGAGATCCTGAAGCAAGGCTGTGAACTGCAACAGAAGATTTCATGTTTTCTCTTGGCATGTTAGAATTATGTTTCCAGGTCCTGATAGAGAAAGCTCCTGACAGTGGGTCATTAAGTGATCATGCAGCCAGAATTACCCATCATGAGCCAAGTCTGTCAGGCCCATCAGGTTATAAGGTCAAGCAGGCAACCATTCATGATAAGATAGAAGTAGTGCATCTGGGATTGAGCATGGGCAGGACAAGATGGTACAGCCAAGCTGCACAAACAGGAAGCCCAGTTCCTACTTGTGCCCAGCCACTGTGGCACAAGTGCCTCTTCCTTAGCTCACAGTTGTGGCTATGGCAGTTATCTAGTGTAACCAACTGTCAGGACAGAGAAAACTCTGAGCATGGTTCACAGATAAACATTTTTGGTATTGTAAACCAAAAATAAAATTCTAAGGCCCCCCAACCATCTGAATGGACCACTCTTCTCGGCCAAGGGCATTCCAGAATTAACCTGAACATCTTGTTCAGGCCATGATGGAAGAGGGGGTCATGCCCCATTATACCCCTCTAGCATGAACATCAACACAGATCTTAAGTCTAATAAGAAACATTTACGGCTCAGCATGGTGGCTCACACCTGTAATCCCAGCACTTTGGGAGGCCAAGGTGGGCAGATCACTTCAGGTCAGGAATTCAAGACCAGCCTGGCCAATATGGTGAAACCCTATCTCTACTAAAAATACAAAAATGAGCTGGCCTCAGTGGCACATGCCTGTAATCCTAGCTACTCTGGAAGCTGTGGCAAGAGAATCTCTTGAACCTGGGAGGCAGAGGTTGCCATGAGCTGAGATAACACCACTACACTCCAGCCTAGGCAACAGGGTGAAACTCCGTCTCAAAACAAAACAAAAAACATATCTCCACAACCCCTCCCAGACATTCCTTTCTTCTGATGATAATTCAACCAATGGCCAATCAGAAAATCTACCTATTACCTGGAAGCCCGGCCCTACTCCCCCTGCCCTGACACCAGGTTGAGTTCTCCCACCCTTCCAGATCAAACCAGTGTAAATCTTAACATGTATTATGTCTCCCTAAAATGTATAAAAGCAAGCTGCACCCCAGGCACCTTGGGCACATGTCGTCAGGACCTCCTGAGGCTGTGTCACACATGTGTCCTGAACCTTGGCAACATAAATTTTCTAAACTGATTGAGGCCTGTCTCAGATATTTTGTGTTCACAGTATGTGTTGTAGAGGAGTGAGAGATCACCTCTGTCTCTAACTCCCTTAGCTCTTATATGGGCTTTTCAGGTAGAGCTAGAAATCAAATTGACACTAGGTAGATGAACAAGGGGAAAGCATACAAATTTTATACATTGACGGGGGTCTTTGCAAGAGAGTGATGTCTGAAGAAGTGGCCAAAGCAAGATATTTTATACTTTGTAAACAAGGAACAATAAATTTCAGAAGAAATGACACGACAAAAAGGATTTGGCTAGGAGCAATAAATTTCTAGGAGAGTGACTAGGAGATGTAGAGGGAAGGAGCTGTGAAACTGTTGTAAAATAAAAGTTCCTTTGGGAAGTTTATGCATTCGGGTTCACTGCAGCCCCTAATTCCCGGTCTCTGGGGATAAGGGCTATTTTCTTGCTCTAGTAGTGGGAGGGTACTCCTCCCAGACGAATCTTTATGGTTTGTGCATGCAAAAAGAGACAGGACAGCTAGCCCTTTCTGAAACTTAAATTCCTTTCATGTTTTCAACTTGAAATATTTAATATACCACTTCAGCATATTTTGAGACGGTGTTACTTTCACTCCTTTGGTGTGTACACTAAAATGGATGGAAGCTGCGTTACAGCCCAATCAAGGTCAGTCTTGAAAGACAACTTGTAAGGAGAAATCAAGTGGCCTAAGGATAGGCTAAATTAGGATTCAGAGCATGGAATGAATGGCTTGCCTGGTCAAGTTTCCGTAAGGAGAAAGATTGGAAGATTGGGCACAGGGAGATCTGGGGTAGGAGCAGGTAATTGGGCATATGAGTAGGAAGTGTGAAGATCTTTGTGTGTTAACACCAGAGCATCCCCAATACAAAAGGTATTAAACAACCAAGTAAAATCGTCTCAGCCAGCTGAGGTAAGCCATTCTCTGTCATTGGCCTCATGGGTGCTGGCACAAGAGGAAGAGAAGCAGAGTGGCTGTGGTGGCATGCATGAAAAATAAGCATGGGCCGAACGGCATGGGCTCCCACTCACCAAGGCTCATTGTTGTCATTGAATATGAAAAACTGTCAACAATAGTGCTAAGTCCCTAGTATGATACTATCACTTGAAGCAACCAAAAAGCCACTTCCTAGCAAGTTGACTACATTGGACCCCTTCTACCACAAAAGGAAGAGCAATGTTTTCTGATAGAACTAGACAAATATTGCAGGCATAGGTTTGCCTTTCCTGCTTGCAGGAACTCAGTCAGCACTGTCATCTTAAGGATTACAGAGTGTCTGAACAATTGGCATTGGCATAGGATCTGCTACATCGAACTAGAAAGCCCACTCACAGCAAAGAAGGTGTGTTGTTGGGACCATGC
Source organism: Cacajao melanocephalus (assembly GCA_963573385.1). Lineage (NCBI taxonomy): Eukaryota > Metazoa > Chordata > Mammalia > Primates > Pitheciidae > Cacajao > Cacajao melanocephalus. The sequence goes on from CAUYLG010022879.1 coordinate 44,320, forward strand.
TCACGGAATCCATTACTCAAATCACGTACTGCATCACTCAGAACCTGCTGACCTGTGAAAACACTGAATGACCTATTAAAGGCACAGTTGAAGTGCTAGCTGGGAGGCAATGCTTGACAATGATGGGGCACTATCTTCCAGAATGCTGTATTTATTTTGAATCATATCAACCTTTATATGGCTCTGGGTCCCCAGTAAAAAAAATGCATGTGTCCAGGAACCAGGGGATGGCAGCATGAGTGGCCCCATTGGCCACCACTCTAAGTGACCTACTTGGGAAATTTGTGCTTTGCATCTCTGAAGCTCTGGGATCTGTAGGTTTAAAAGACCTGCTTGGCAAAGTGGGAACATTTCTACAAGGGGTAGATAGGAATTTTCCTATTGATTAATAAGCTGCAACTAATGCCTGGTTACTTTGGTCTCCTAATAGGGGTAATGAGCCCTCATCATCACTAGATAGGGCTATCAAACACAAAGGGAGGAGGGAACATGAGTTAACACTTGATCCTTTTTTTTTTTTTTTGAGACAAAGTCTTGCTCTGTTGCCCAGGCTGGAGTGCAGTGGTGCGATCTCAGCTCACGGCAACCTCTGCCTCCCGGGTTCAAGCAATTCTCCTGCCTCAGTTTCCTGAGTAGCTGGAAGTACAGGCCTGCACCACCATGCCTGGCTAATTTTTTGTATTTTTAGTAGAGAACGAGTTTTACCATATTGGCCAGGCTGGACTCGAACTCCTGACCTCAAGTGATCTGCCCACCTCAGCCTCCCAAAGTGCTGGGATTACAGGTGTAAGCCACCATGCCCGGCCCACTTTGCACACTGAGTGATGGTCTGACTGGAGGGCTCAGAGGCAACAGAAAGCTGCTGTTTGAGGAAGAAAAAGGAAACAAGTTCAGAAAGGTAGGTTCAAATAGATTTTGACAGTTCTTGTTCTCAGATTAATACATATGGACCAGAAATAAGGGAAGAAAGAGTATAATACAATGAAACAAAAAGCAGTACTTGAAAAGTCCAGATTACCTATTAGATGTGGTCTATTTCCACTGATTCAGAAAAGAGAAAACTGGGAAGGCCAAAAGACAGGGAACACGCAATGAGGAAGCAGGAAAAACCTGGATCCATTCCAAGAATCATGCATGGTACATGAATTCTTTCACCTAATTTTAAATCTTCTCTTAATATCTCCATCACATTGATATGAAGAAACTCCCAGAATAATATAATTCTATGAACTCTTACTGTCTTCACACGATGGTGTTCGGGGACTCCATGTGCCATCTTGTTGGCATGTAGCTGAAACCCTTGAAAACCTACTGTTCTCATCACATGAATATGAAATCTCATCTCCATAGAAATAGACACAGCTATTGGCAGAATGACGTTTTCTATGTGCAGTAATTTTACCATTAGTTAGCTTTGGTTCAGGGCAACATAACACTGAAAAATAAAATGTGAGGCGCATGGTTAGTAAAATCACCATGAGGAAGCTCCTATGGCTAACAATCTCATTTCCATCTTTAGAAGACCTCACCACCAAAGATAGATTGGGGAAACAGAAAAGGAGACTTGAGACATTCCAAATCTGCTTTCTTGCCCCTGATTGCTAAAGTCTTCTAATCCAGTTGCTTCCCTCTAACTAAGCATTTCATTAGGAGCCTCCAAAATGAAAAGTTGGATTAAACCTATATGAAGAACCAGGTGTGGTGGTTCATGCCTATAATCCCAGCACTTTGGGCATTCAGGATGAGAGGATTGCTTGAGTCCAGGAGTTTGGGACCAGTCTGGGCAACACAGTGAGATCCTGACTCTATTAAGTAAATAAATAATTTTTAACCAATATGAAATATTTTCAAAATTATTCAAGGGCAGTGACAAACAACATTCATCTACTTATGGCTTCGTTATTAAACTCTCTATTAACTTACACTTCTCAAGTCACAGGGAAGAAGAAAGTTTTCAAAAGTTTATATCCACCTGATAGTTAATGCATATAAATAAATTTAAATTACTGCTTATTGCAAGGATTTTTCTTTTCTGCTGCAAAAGTTAAGAAAAATAGCTATTGAAATGGCAAGATCTTGCTTTATCACTCAGGCTAGAGAACAGTGGTGCAATTATGGCTCACTACAGTCTCAAACTCCTGGCTCAAGCAATCCTCCCACTTCAGCCTCCTGAGTAGCTGGGACTACAGGTTTGTGCCACCACATTCATTAATTTTTTTTTACTTTTTGGTAGACAAGGGGTCTCACTGTGTTATCCAGGCTGATCTCAAACTCCTGGCCTCAAGTGGTCCCCTGACCTTGGCCTCCCAAAGTGCTAGGGTCACAGATGTGAGCCACCACACCTGGCCAAATTCTTTCATTTTTTAATGGAGTAAGTGCTGCTATAGGGATATAATTTTTTATTCATTAATAGCAGTACATTAAAAAACTTGATATTGTCTGATATAAGAGAAAACATCAAAACAGAACAAAATGCTCTATTCTCTACGTCTGTAACTCGACCAGTATTAAAATGGGCTTTTTGGACCTACTCAAATACTTCCAGTGCTCATTTGTTTAGAAATTATAATAAAAATACTCAGCAACCATATGGATTTGATATCATAACAACAATAATATTTATAAAAGGCTTATAGTGTAGAAGATTCTATTAAATATGTAAGTCATGAGTCTAAATTCACATTTGATCAGATTTCACAACTTGGATAAATACTATTTCACTTCTGCTTTTAAAATGGTTAAAAATATCGTTTATTAAATAATTAAATCAATAAGGCCATAGTGAGTCAAATAAATATAACCGACTGGGTCCTGCTCTGTCATCTACACTGGAGTGCAGTGGCATGATCTCAACTCACTGCAGCCTTGGCCTCTTAGCTTCAAGTTATCCTCCTACCTCAGCCTCCTGAGTAGCTGGGATGACAGGCAGGTGCCACCACACCCAGCTAATTTTTTAAAAATTACTTGTAGAGACAAGAGTCTCACTATATTGCCCACGGTGGTCTCAAACTCATGGGCTCAAGCAATCCTCCTGCTTCAGCCTCCCAAAGTGCTGGGATTATAGGCATGAGCCACCACACCCGGCCTAAATACAACTTTAAAAGTAGGTTTTTAAACATCTATAAGCAATACTTTTTGTTATTTAAGTAACGGCAGTAAGTTTTATTAAGCATTTTTTAATTCAGTCCTTTTATTAAAATCTTTTATTCTATTTCCCCAAAATGAGTCTGAATAACTGCAATTAAACTTTGTTGAGTCTTAATATGAAATAAATAATTTTCTGACAGGTTGATCTAAACTACCACCTTTCACTATTTGTGCATTTCACACCTTGTTCAAATTCTGATATGCAGCATAAAATTCCTTGTATTCTGAGCTTCAGCGTCTTCACCTCTAAAGCGGCAAGGATCTGATAGATGGGTAGAAGGAAGCATTTTCTCCCTCTCTTGCCTGTTCCACTGAGGCTTATAAAATAGCATCCACTTGTCCTTCAGTCCCTCACTTATTTCCACAAATAAAAGAGGTGCCTCTCCTACCAGAGAAACTGGAGAAAGTCTCTTTCTATCCTTCTGAAGTGAGAACTGAGTCACAAGTCAGGATTTGTCTTCTAGAAGCACATCAGGAAGCCCTGCCATCTCATGGCTCAAGAGGCATGAGACACACAAGTGACCTTGCAGCTGGTTAAGTTCATGACTGCTTCACAAACTTTTCTTTTGCTAAACACCTCAAAGTCCATACTGGGGAGGTAAGGGCTATGAAGGAAGCCCGACTCTGACAATAGTTGAGCTGTATTCTCTATTCTAGTTTTACCAGTAAGGAAACTAATACTTAATCTGCATAATTTTGATGTCTGTGTCTACTTCTCATTTGATTCTGAACTGGGATTAAGAAAGGTTACAATTTCTCAGTGCCTCGAACTGTAACATGTTTATGGTCACCTTCGGGCAATAACAGCTTACTAATCTGTTGAATTAATTTAATTCTAAATTTATTGTGAGGGATAAAATTATATTCATTTAGGGTAGAGAATCCTAGCATGTACTGAACAAAAATATTTCAAAACAAAAACTTACCCTCACATCCTTGGTATGGGGTCCATCTAAAATTTTTCTGACAAGTCACAGTCGTAGGCTCATCTGTAGCAGGTGTGTAGCCAGGATGACAGCGGTATGTTAACACAGTCCCAACAGCATACACACCCTCTTTACTTGGCTTAGGATATCCTTCCCACACAGCATGTGGAATGTCTGGTAAGTTAGTACAACTATCTACTCATGAAAGAAGAAGAACAACAACAACAAAAGGACACTATTACTAGGGCTGCCACAGCAATCAATAAGCCTGTCCTATCAAAGGGGGGCATGTGTTCATTCAGCCTGGAGCCAGCTTGCAAGGGCTGATGTATGAACCACATCAGAAAACACTCATGGACATTTGCCCAAATGTGCACACCTCCAGATAGGCTCTATGCTAAGGGCACTCCTAAGTGGCTTTCATGTGCTGTGCCAAGTATAATAATGTTAATTCTCCTTCCTCTTCATTACGCTTCAGAGATTTTAGTTTCTGAATTGAAGCATGGCAGGAAAACTGTCACAAACAAATCTAACTATGTTTCCTGATTGACTGGGGAAAATAAACAAGAGTCGTTCCCCTCATCCAGATGATACCAGGAATGTTATCATTTAATGGCTTGGCAATAAAAAAACCAAGCCCAAAGCATTTTTTGAGCTTCGGCCTTGGGGTTTGTCCTCTTCTTTCTTTCCCAATGCTACTGATTCATATGATATGGAAATATAATGCAAACATCTACCATGTTGAATGTTTATTACATTTTATCTTCAGACATTCAAAATGGAATATAAAAGTTCATTTTAACAGCTTTATTGAGATACATGTCACAACAAATAAATTCACCTATTTAGAATGTGTGATTCAAGGGTTTTCGGTATAATCACAGAGTTGTGCAACCATCACCACTAACTAATTTAGAATGTTTTTATCAACCCAAGAAGAAAACTCATATTCATTATCAGTCACTCTCTATTTCCACCTCCCCCGAGGTCCTGACAACCACAAATCTATTTTTTTTTCTTTATGGATTTGCCTATTCTGAGCATGCTAAATAAATAAAAATCACACAATACATGCACTTTTTGTGGCTGCCTTGTTTCAGTTAGCAACATATTTTCAAGGTTCATCCATGTTGTATCATACATCAGTACTTTTTATTTTTCATTTTTATTGCCAAATGACATATTCTATTTTATGGATAAACCATTTTTTGTTGATTCATTATTCAGTTGATGAGCATTTGGGTTGTTTGGCTATTACGAATAATACTACTATAAATCTTCATGTAAAATTTTTGTGTGAGGACATATGTTTTCACTTCTCTTGGGTAGATACCCAGAAGGGCAATTACTGAGTTGCATGGTAACTCCATGCTTAAACTTCAGAGGAACTGCAAAAATTCTTTTCCAAAATGGTTGCACCAATTTACATTTTTATTAGCAGTGTGTGAGAGTTCTAATTTTTCTACATCCACATCAATATTTGTTATTGTCTATCTTTTATTATAGCCATTCTGCTGGACATGAAGTGGTATCTGATTGTTACTAGAAGACTATCCTTACAGGAAATACTAAAGGAAATTGTTCAGACTGAAAGCAAGTGACACCAGGCAGTAATTTGAATCCACGCAGAAAAACAATGAGCATCAGCAGAGGTCATTATGTCAGTAATTTGAAACACAATATAATGTATATTACTACTTCTTCCTTCTCTTAGCTGATTTAAACAGCAATTGCATAAAACAATATATATATAATTGCATTATTAAGCCTAATCCAATTAAAGTTCCTTGAAAGGGGCAGAGTGTTTATAGTCTTTGAAGCTTGATCTAAATCTGTCCTGGAAGAATCTCTGTTCTATGGATCAAGAGCTGGGGGAAATTAGGAAACTCATTCTTTTCCAGACACCCCACCAGAGTTCTTCCTACGGTGTAGGAGCTGCGAGGAGAGAAAAGGGGGCAATAGAACAGGTACTGCCACCCAGCTGTACCCACCACCAAGTATACATACTCCACAGCCCAGAGCCAGAGAGAATAATATCTGCCAATAGTCACGGCTTTCAAACCTACCCATAATAGTTCTTCCATTCTAGGATGCTGGGGAAGATGGGAGTTGGCTACTGAGCCAACTGGAATAGTTCTCCTGCAACATAGAGCCATGGGAAAAGCAGGGACTGAATTCTTTGCCAGCTGCACCACCTAGATCCTCCCCATATAATGGGAGTTGGGGGGTGAAGGAACAGACACTGATGTCTGTTTGCTGCCACCTATTCAATATAAACCTTCCACAGAATGGATCTTTGAAAAATGCTAATCACATAATTTTCACTGGCTGCCACATCCACCCCAAATAACTTTTTCACCCCAGGGAGCTGGGGAAGATGGGAATTGCCACTCATGAGCCCAAAGAAAACATCCTCCCACAAGGTAGATCTGTTACAGCCCCTAAATTCCAATGCAATGTCCTCCCATTGTTCATATCAAGTCTCCATATTTTTGCTGAATAAATGCTTCTCAGTTTGTTGTAATCCTTTTAATCAATCTCCAGAGATCTTTTCTTGGTTTTTTTTTTTTGGCTAATTTTGACCAGCTTGGTGGATACTTCTTCAGGAGGTATCCCCAAACTCCTCCACCACTGTTCCAGAAATCCCCAGAAGTTCTTGACATTTCATGAGGGCAAAACTTAAGGCACAAGGCATTAGTGGCTTCCTTCCTTTACCAGTTGTATGATCTTGGGCAAGTTTTTTAACCTCTCTGAACGGTTTCTCATCTGTAACATAAGGATAATCATAGTGCCCACAATTTTGGGGAGGAGTCATTGAGTTAATCCTTGTTATGCACCTAGTCTAATGCCAAGTTATTATTACTATTGTCACTATTTTTAATAATCCACTAGTTTATAACTTCAGAGTGTTGGAATCATAATAAGTCCACACAATACTTTCGTGCAAGTTAGAAAATGGCATTTGTCCTTAGGACACATTATTGTCTTTCAAAATAGTAATAATAATATAATGATTTTGTCAGAATAAGACAATTCTCTATCAAATTCCAGAAAATGGTTGAAATAAGCACACAAATCCACAATGTCTGCAGTGTTAACGCCTCCCTTTAAGGTTGGAGTGTGCACAGTCTTCTGGTATGTGGCAGTCTTGTGTGATGATATATGACCTTGCAGAGTATATTAAAATCATTCTTCTTTCCAACAAGAAAATAATAAATGAAATTATTGATCTAGATGTAAATTTTTACTGTAATTCATAGTGGACCTATGCATGCAAGTATACCCATATTAACAGTTCTGGGTACCCTTAGACGCCGAACATTGAAACTCCTTCATAGTCCATACTTACTGGGCTCACAAACAGGAGGAGAAGGATTCCATTTGTTACCAACTTCACAACGAATTACACTGCTGCCTCTGAGAACAAAACCTTTTTGGCAGTTAAACACAATAGCGTCTTTGTAATTATAGATGCTTCCAAATCCAGAGATAATATTCCCATGTGGAACATCTGGCTTGTGACAGGTGACTTCTAAAAAAACATGAGAAAAGACAAGTGGATTTTAAAAGACGAATGGTAATAAGGATATTACTGCTAATGCTAATCCAGTTACAAGTGCAACACAAATGCCTGATGAATGTGCATATCAAGTAGATAGAAGGGAAACATTTTAAACTGAATACACACACACACACATATATATATTTGTGTGTGTACACATATGTATATTATATATTATATATATAGTACTAGTTTTTATTGGTGAGGAAGTTGATGGAGTTATCTATAATTACCTCATAGAAAGACCAATGTGATGAAAACTCATTTTACTGAGGCTTTTAAAAGCTGAAATCATTCATATTATGTTAATAATACATATATTTTATATATGATATAGTATATAGTATATAATACTAATAGTATGTTATTCTATCTTCATGCTATTTGATATTATATATGTACATATACATATATGTATGTGTGTGTGTGTGTATATATATATATATAAAATACACAATTTCAGCTTTTACAATGAATTTCCGTTACATTGGTCCTTCTGTGACCAAATTGCGGATGATGGGCTCAGGTTGCTCCCCGATAGGATGTGTTCTTCCAGGCTCTTGGTCCCTCACTCACCGAAGAATGGAGGAGAGGACCCCTCCGGGTCCGGTGAGCTCGTTCAAGTAAATATGAGACCCCAAAGAGTTATGCAGAAAGTGATTTATTTAGGCAGAGAGAGAAAAAGAAATAGAGAGAGAGCGCGAGAGCGCCCACGTTGTTGTTGCGGGAGGGGATCCAGAGATGGAGTCTGCACTGATGAGAGAAAAGGGGACTTTAAACCTGGGAGTTATTCCCGCCCTATTCAAGTTTTCTGTCCAATGAAAAGAGTTCCTTTAAACTTCCGCTGGAGTGATTGATCTTTGATTTCTGGGCAGTCTATCTCCCTGCGCGTGGTAAAGTTAAACCTTTAAGCTCCCGAATGGAGACAGGAAAGAAGGTAAGTCGGGCAAGGCGCTAGGAAGTTCCTGCCTTTGAAACCACGCCCCCTTGTGGGCCCGGGCAGAGAAGTTAATTCCATTCCCTGGCTTCTTCGAGATGATTGTGCATAACTCCTCCAACTTCCCTACCAATAAAAATCAGTCATACGTAACCCAGCAGAAACATATTTCCAAGGCTCCCAAAACTTTCAATATAATGGCCTAATTTCCTAGATGATTTTGGTTATGAGTCAGTGGTCTGTGGTAATTACACAGCGCAGAGGTAGCCAGGGAATCAGAGACCCATCCCCCAACAAGCAGAGAACAAGCTGTCCCCATCCCACACCCCTGACCCCACATCTGGCAGTCATCAGTCCTGTCAATTCTACCACTTTAATTCCTCTACAATCCCTTAACTTCTCTCCAGCCCCACTGCCATGCTACCACTGAAGCCACCTTCAGTTTTTGGCTGGAGGTTTGCACAGGTGCTTAGTCTGTTCCAGCTGCTATAACAAAATACTTTAGCTAGGTAGTTTATAAATAATGGAAATGCATTTCTCACAGTTCTTGAGGCTGGGACGTTCAAGATCTAGGCACCATCAGATTCAATGTCTGCTTGCTCTCTCCTTTCAAGATGGTGCCTTCTTGCTGCATCCTCACATGGGGGAAGGAATGAATGCTCTGTCCTCACAAGGCAGAAAGGCAAAAGAGACTAGGGCTCTCCCTTCAACCTCTTTTATAAGGGCACTAATCCCATTGATGAGGGTGGATCCTTCATGACTTAATCACTTCCCCAAAGCTTCCGTCTATTAAAAAGATCACATTGGGTCTTAGGTTCTAAGTTTGAAGGGACACATTCAAGTCATAGTAGGTCCCTAAGAGTTAAGTGTCGTCCCACTTCACGTTGTTGTTCATCCCACAGCCAGAGTTATCTTTCTAAAATGCAGCACATTTATTCCCCTGGTGAAAGCCTTTCAAAGTCTCCCCTTCATGATTGTTCTGAGCTCCTGAGACTCAAACACAAAGCCCTTCATAATCCGACTCCTGCTCATTTTTCCAGCCTCAGCTATTGCCACTTCCATTTCTTGCAGACCTAACTCCAGGCATTTTGCACTGTTGGCAGTATCCTGCTCTTTTGTGCCCCAGTCTGATTGTGTCCTGTGGTGGGTTAGTAAACAATACTGTGAAAACTTAGTAGTAAAGTAAGATGCCTCAGGCTAGCATACTAACTAAGGTATCTTTTGACTCAATTATCACTTGTTTCCTCCTGTTGTTCTTCTGGTGCTTAGTAGGTTTTGCTTGCCCTACAGGCGTATGTGTTTCATCTTATAGATGCAAATTATATTTTCAGTTCTGCTTCTTCAACAGACCAAGACTACATTCCCCAGTCCTCTGCGACTACTCTCTAGCTCTAGACAAAAAGCTGTAATGGAAAGTGGTATGTGGTCACTTCCAGGCCAAAGCTCTTAGCCAGGACACAATTGGCCTTTCTCTCTTCCTCTGCTGAAGAGATTGGGAAAGCACATTTCGAAATGGAGGTACAATAAGATAGAAGCAACCTGGACTGCTGAGCTGGTTGCTAAGCTAACACAGACCACAGCTGCTCTGGAGAGTCTCCTAGACATGGAACAAACTCAGTATGAATGAGAATAAACTTTTACTTTACCAAACCGGTGAGATGTTGCTGCTGTTTGTTCCCATACACCATTAGCGCCCAGTTCGCCATTCCCATTTGTATGGCTTTTATATTCTAATACAACATGCAATAAGTATCAGGTGGCCAAATAAATGATTGCATCAGAGCAATAATTAGTTTCTCTTTGAGTTGTTCCATTTACCCCCCAATAAATTTACCTTTCTCTTTTAAACAAAAGAGAGCAAATATTTTGATGCAGAATTCATCAGTATGACTTACTTTCACAGGTAGGAGGGCTTGGTTTCCAAACACCTATTGTTTCATTCTCCACAGTGCAGGAAATGGAGGCTTGGCCCAAGAGCGAGAAACGGGAGTCACAGCTGTAGGTGACAGAAGAGCCATATGTGTAGAATTCTTCTTCAGAGTTGTGCTTTCCATTTTTGATGTCTGGAGGGGGCTTGCACTTGACAACTGAGGTAAGTGAGTGAAGAGAAAGAAATACTCAGGGAAAGCATCGTGATAAATCAAAATTCATGCAAATTCTAATGAAAGGTACACATACCTGTAAAGATGCACAGGGACTTTATTACCTAACAAAGTTTAAATTGATAGTCAAGTCAGAAAAGTCTTTACTTACTTTCACATTGTGGGAGAGGATGACTCCAGTCAACTCCTCTGTCTTGGAGCTCACAATGACTAGTGGTTGGGCCAATTAAGAAATATCTGAATAAGATAGATCAAAGATTTTAATGGAATTCCTCCTACCCTAAATTAAATTAAAGCGGTCTGAGTAAATAGAATTGTTACTCCATCTTAAAATAAAGAAATCATATTTTCTTGGATATCATTTCCCATTGAGCACTCCATTCAGTAAAATTTCATCGCCGCAACGAGATGCGTGTGCTTGTTCTTTTGTACCCTCATTGCTTAATCTGTTACTGAGAATCTACTAGGGATCAGGAATGCAGTTCATCCAGACCTTAAGCACAACAATTAAAGGCTTACCTGAGCGTGTTCAGTGGTACCAACTAGAACTCTAAAGTAAATGTCACCTTCAGCAATCTAAGAGCCTGCGGAATTTACTGAACAATAACTTCAAGAAAAATATATCTCAACTACAATTACGTATTTCTTTATTTTAAGTTTTCTTTAAAATGTAGTTTTTCCAACGTAGCCAAGAGACTAAGTACAAAATATTGTTTCTGGTTGTTTCAACGGGAACACCTTAGTGTTCCAACAGCATCTTAGTTCTGAGTCTTTTCACTTTCCCTCATGGGAGCCATATACAATAAGGAAAACAGAGGAGAAAAATGAGAAAATCAACAAAAATGAAACAAACAGAAAAGATAAGAGAAAACTAATAGATACAGATATCACACAAAAGAGAATCAACATATGCTTAGTTGAGTAACCTAAAGGAGGAATCCAAGCAGAACAAAATAGCTTTTTAAAAATTTATTTTGGGCCAGGTATGGTGGCTCACACCTGTAATACCAGTACTTTGGGAGGCTGAGGCAAGTGGATTCCTTGAGGCCAGGAGTTCAAGACCAGCCTGGCAAACATGGGGCAAAACCCCATCTCTATTAAAAATATAAAAATTAGCAGGGCGTGGTGGTACACACCTGTAGTCCTAGCTCCTTGAGAGGCTGAGATGGGAGGATTGCTTGAGCCCAGGAAGTTGAGGCTGCAGTGAGCCATGATCGGGTCACTACACTCCAGCCTGGGCAATTGGAGTGAGGCCTTACCTCAAAAAAATATTATTTCAAGTAAATGTTACTAAAATAAAATAGTACTTCAATCTACATATTAAAATTGCACATCACTTAGCAGCAAAAAAATTAAACCAAATGATTTCTATCAAAACAACTAAAAGTATTAGGCTTCAAAGATAAAGAATAATATCTTTGGATACTCAAACAAAGATCAAGCCATATGAGAAGAAATTTGGATCAGTAGCATCCGCTAGCAAAAGACAGTGCAGCAGTTACTATAATGCATCCTAGAAAGGAAAGGATGAGCCAGAGACCATATAAAGCTCCATTATCTTCTAGGTATCAGTGCCTCAGATAGATTACCTGAACCTGCAAGAACTCAAATAATAATTTTTACTTGGAACTTTTTTTTTTTTGGAAACCACCATAGGACAAATTATAGCCAACCAAGAGATGACAATGACAACTTTAGCCAAAACAAATGAAAATGGTAGCAAATATTGCACATGCAGATCTAAGAGCAAAAGAAATGTGAGTTTAAGTGTGACTGAAGGAAATATCAATGTTATATGCTCAGGCAGCATTGAAATAGTATAACTAACAAAAAATAGAGGTAGGGAAGAGAGGGTAAAATAAAGCAAACTCCCTTATTGCCTGATCATTTGCAAGATTGGGAGTGAAAGTAACCATAGACACATGTGAGTATTTCACATTAATATTAAATACAAAATAAACACTAAGATAATACAAATGATGCAAATTTTCTGGTAGGGAAGAGAAAAAGGGTAAAGGAAGAGGAAAGAATACAAGATAAGTTTATTGTTTTTTATAACAAGGAACCAACTTAAACTATCTAAAGGTAAAGAGGAATGATAGTATTATATAAATTTAAATATATATAGGTAACCACTAGAACCAAATTTGAACCTTCTTAAACACCACTATATATTTAAACATATATATTACAAAATATGACAAAACCATGTCTATAAGTATCATTCACATCAATAAATGTAATTAGGCTTAAAATGCCTAATGAAAGAGAAACAGCTTTTAATTGAAGCAAAATTCAGCTCTATGTTACATACAGGAGACAAATCTAAAAGTGTTTTAGACAGATGAAAAATAAAAGGCAGGATAAAATTATACCAAACAAATGCAAATCAAAAGAAAAGCAAAGATAATAATTTTAATATCCCATAAGTTGGACATCAGAACCAAGATTATTAAATTACACAAAAATGGATACTTTACATGTTAAAGATTTTGATTTTCAGTGAAGAGCTATGAATCTTTGTGTACCAAAATATGTATGTAGCAGCAATTTTAATAAGACAGAAATACGAGACATAAGAAAATCAATCAAAATATGCTACTAATTGTCACTAAATTATTTTATGATATTTAAAATAATTATAAAATTGTTAATATACTTTAACTCCTATCTTCATGTTTAAGATATGAAGACAAGCATAATAAAAGATTCAAAACAACTTATCAAGAAAGTAGATCTGGCTGGGCACAGTGGCTCATGCCTGTAATTCCAGCAGTTTGGAAGGCCGGAGCAAGAGAATCTATTGAGTCCACGAGTTCTTGACCAGCCTGAGCAACATAGCAAGACCTCTTCTCTACAAAAAATTAAAACTTTTAGCCAGGCATCATGGCACATGCCTGTAGACCCAGCTATTCAGAAGGCTGAGGCAGGAGGATTGCTTGAGCCAGGGCAGTCCAGCCTGCAGTGAGCCAAGACTGCACCACTGCATTCCAGCCTGTGTGACAGAGGGAGACCCCGTCTCAAAAAAAGAAAGAAACTCTGATGTGTATATAGCGAACTGTACATACTACTAGTAAAAAATCTTTCAAGTGCCTGTTGAAATATTAATAAAAATTAGTTGTATATCATGATGCACCCTAAAACCTCTGTAAAAAGAAAGAAAATCTGATATGTACTAGTATATAGCAAACTCTATATACTAATAATAATAAAAAATCTTTCAAGTTCCTGTTGAAATATTAATAAAAATTAATTGTATATCATGATACACCCTAACACCTCTGTAAAATTTAAAACATAGAAATAAGTAACATTCTTTGCTGATCTAGAAGTCTTTTTATTTCTTTTCTTTTTAAAATATTTTTTATTTTTTAGAGATGGGTCTCACTATGTTACTCAGGCTGGTCTTGAATTCCTGGGCTCAAGTGATCCTCCCCACCTCAGCCTCCCAAAGTGCTGGGGTTACAGGTGTGAGCCACTGTGCCTGGCCCAGTCAGTTTGGAAGTCTCCAGTAGAGGAACGCTTCTACCATGAGACACAACAAGAGTTCCAAAAACTAGAGTTGCCAGATTTAGCAAATAAAAATACAGTTAAATGTGAATACAAATACAAACACAGTTAAATGTGAATTTAGCGAAATGTGAATTTCATGTAAACAATGAACATTTTTTAGTTTAAGTGTGATCCAAATATCACATGGAACATACACTAAAATTACTTGTTTTTATCTGAAAATCAAATTTAACTGGGCATTCTGTATTTTACCTGAAAACCCTAAATTAAGCTTGAAGTTGAGACCTGTCAACTCTAAACCCTCATGCAAGTGAATGAAAGGCAAAGAAGGAGCCTACTCTGATGGTTGGAGTGACTAACCCTGATAATGAAGGGAAAACTTAGATTGCTTTTGCACAGTGGCAGTAAAGATGAGTATGTCTGGAATGCAGGACATTCCCTAGGGCACCTCTTCATACTCCCATGCCCTATAATTAAAATCAGTGAAAACTACAACAACCCAAATCAGGCAGGACTGCTGATGGCCCAGACCATTCAAGAATAAAGGTTTAGGTGACCCCATTGGGCAAGGAACCAACGTCAGATGAAGTGCTTGCTGAGGGCAAAGAGAATATGGAAAGTGTAATAGAAACATGTAGTTATAAATATGTTCTACAAACACGTGATCAGATGCATAAATAAGGACCATAAAAGTTATGAATATTTCTTTCTTATTTTAATATAAATAGATATTACATTAATTAATTTTTTTCTCTTTACCCCTTTCCTTCCCCTACTGTGTAAGATAGTATTGGCTTAGCTTACATCTCAACTTTTAAGTTATAGAATATCAAAGGGTTAGATATGACTCAGCTCAAAGGAAATTCTCTTTTGGGAAGAGAATGTCGATGTTTTCAGGTGTATGAGGGATAGTTGCATTATGTAAAATGTGAGTATTATTTTGCTATAGACTTTATTTGCAAATTAAGCTAAGTATGGTTAAGACTAGTATATACAAATATCAAATTTGACAAGGGGTGAGCTGTGGTAGATTTGTGTTGCATTAACTTAGCTAAGCTGTAATTATGTTTCCCAGAATTCTCTTCCATGCATAATGCCACGTAAGTATGGCCCATAAAAGATGCTAGATGTGAATTAGTAGAGCCATGCTCTGTATGCTAGAAAGGTCAGAGCAGAGCACAGGATGTGCCTGCAGTTCACAAGCCCTGTTGTTTCTCTGGTCTATCACTTTGTTGGCAGAGGGCTCAACTAGGCCACAGCAGGGCCAGCTCCTGCAGGATCTCCTCCTTCATGTACCCTGGCTTCTGATCCAGGTACATTAGCACCATGACAAAGGACAACTTCTAAAGGACCTACCCATTTTTGAAGTTGAAGGCTAAGGGGCAGTGAAAGAACAAGATGAATTCCAGTCCACAATGGTGGGCTCTGCTCACTCATCTTTGAAGGTTCCAGTTAGTCCTTGAAGCAGTCAGTTCATGTCTGTCTTCCCTTCCTGACTTCAGGCCACAGCAACAGACACTGAAGGAACAGCCTCCTATACACACCATTTAACCATCTCCCACACCTATGTCAAGTCAGCTCCCTACAATACATCCTGCGGTTCTATTTCTCCAGATAAATCCTGACTGACATAATTAACTAACATAAGTAGACAAGAAAAAGAAATTGGAAATCTAAAAATTGGAAAGTAGGAGGTAAAAGAATCATGGAAATGATGTGATTACAAACCAAGTAATCCTAAGAGAATTCAACTGAAAGAATTTTTTTAAATTTTCACAAATAACATGACATGGTTTGGGTGAGTCCCCACTCAAAACTCATATTGAATTGTAGTTCCCATAATCTCCATGTGTCGTGGGAGGAACCTAGTGGGAGGTAATTGAATCACGGGGCGGTTACCCCAGTGCTGTTCTCATGATAGTGAGTTCTCATGAGGTCTGATGGTTGTATTAGGGGCTTTTCCCCCTTTACTCAACACTTCTCCTTCCTGCTGCCATGTGAGGAGGGTGCCTTTCTTCCCCTTTGCCTTCTTCCATGATTGTAAGTTTCCTGAGGACTTCCCACCCATGTGGAACTCAGTAAATTAAACTTCTTTTCTTTATAAATTACCCAGTCTTGGGTAGCTCTTCATAGCATCCTGAGAATGTACTAATACATAATAAAAGAATTTAGAGTTAGCTGAGATACCAAACTAACACGCAGAAGTCAACAGTAGATAGAAGAGATACATAGATGATGATGATTGATAGATAGATAGATAGATGATAGATAGATAGATAGATAGATAGATAGATAAAGTAGTTACAATATAAAAGGGATAAATAACCATTTAAAATGGCAAAAAAATTTTTTGGTTTTTGACAGAGGTTTAAACTCTTCAAGAAAAGCAAAATCTATGTGAGAAAAGCTGAAACACTCATGAAGAAGCAAGGAAAAAATAAGACTAAGATGGACAGAGGAAATCATAGCAAAGGGTAGCAGAATATGCCAAAATAGACCACTTTGGCATAAAGATTGTTTTTTGAGTTGAAGGCACTTGAAACACAGCAAGATGCAGGAAGGGCACTCTGACCTCCCCTTTTCCTCCTGAAGGCAGGAGATGAAACTCTTATGGGAAAGATACCTTCCCTATACCTGAAGGAAAAGAACACTCTTATCACCAGAGGCAGGAAGTCAAGGCCAAGAGAAACATGTACAAAGAAACTTTGTACAAAGACTACTTTTGGGGTCTTCATTTTCCTGTGAAGGCTGCCATGTACTTGTTAAAATAAAATCTATGTGCTTTTCTCCTGTTAATCTTTTATATCAATTTAATTCTCAGGCCTGGTGGAGACCCTAAGAGGGTAGAGGAAAAGTTTTGCCTTCTCTACAATAACATATTCTTATCTAGAGAGACTCAACATTATAAAATATCTATTATCCTAAAGTTAATTTTATTAATTTGTTTATTATTTTTCTAGATGAGGTCTTGCTCTGTCACCCAGGCTGTAGTGCGGTGGCGCTATCATGGCTCACTGCAGCCTTGACCTCCCAGGCTCAGGCGATTCTCCCACCTTAGCCTCTTGCATATCTGGAACTAGAAGTACATGCCACCACACTTGGCTAATTTTTAAATTTCTTGTAGAGACCAGGTCTCTCTACGTTGCCCAGGCTGGTCTTGAACTCCTGGACTCAAAAGATCCTCCCGCCTCGGCCTTCCAAAGTGCTGGGATTACAGGTGTGAGCCACTGTGTTTCACCCAAAATTAATTTTAAAACTAATCTAACACTGATTGTAAAATATGCCTAACTTTAAAGTTCTTGTAGAAAAATAAATACATACTCTCAGGAAAACTTCAAAAAAGAAGAGCAATAAGCTAACACTACCCATATTGGCTATTAAAACATATTATAAAGGTTCAGCTATTAAATGACTGTGAAAGTTGAACATAAATGTACAGAAAAAAATGGCGTTGAATATAAAGTCCAGAAATAGACCTAGATAAGTATATAAATTTTATACAATATTAAAGAGCATCTGAAATCAGTAAAGGGAAACTTTTAAATAAGTGGTGTTGGGATAACAGGAAAGCAATATGAAAAAACATAGTCTAAAATCTGTACCTCATACTGTATATTGTATATTAACTCCAAATAAATCAAAGCTTTGAACACTAAAAAATACAAAAATGTAAAAGAAGTAGAGAAAATATTGGCAATTATTTTTAAACCTTGTATTGGGGAAGGCCTTAAGACATAAAATCCAAAAGCCATTTCTAAAAGGGAAATTGATGAATTTAATGACATAGATACAAATAATTTCTTCTTAAGGGGAAAAAATACCAATAACCAAGTCAAAAAAATTATACACACACACACACACACACATATGTATATGCACATGCACACATACATACTATGGGAAAAGTTACAGTGTATATCAGAATCAAGGCCTAAATAATCCCGTTATGCACAGACTCATGTTATGTATAAATGTATATATCCTGAAACAAGAATAAAAAGTTCAACAAGTTAAGCAAAAAAAAAAAAAAGTAGGCAACAGACATGCTAACTAGTGCAAAAATAAATACAAACATCCCTTGGACATATAAAAATATACTCAACCTCACTGACAATGAGAAATGTACATTGAAACTATAGTGATATTTTATTTTTACCTCTTATATTGGAAAAAATTCAAAACTTTGACAAGTTTTCAAAGTTTGACAGCACAGTTGGAGAGTTTGTGGAGAGACAGACATTTGCATACTCTGCAAAACCATGAAACCCTAAAGGAGAGCAGTCTGACAATATCTTTAAAATTTCCAAGTATACTACTCTTTGAGCCAGGGAGGCCCCCTCTAGGAAGCTACCCTGCAGACGTAACTACATATGTACCAAATGACATACATACAAGAGAATACGTCAGAGCACTGTTCCGAATAGCAAAAGATTGGCAACATCCATGGAGCCATCAAAGGGATGGTGAACCCATGACACATCCACACAACAAAATGCTACGCAGTTGTAAAAGGAAATTAATGAGGAAACTCTCTATGCACAAACCTGGAAATATCTCTAGCATACATTGATAAGTAAACAATAAAGCAAGATTCAAAACTAGGTTCATTATAGGAAGGGGGGAAAATAAGAATATATGCTAACTTCTTAGCTTATATTTGCATAAGGAAACACTAGAAAGATACATAGGAACCAATAAAAACAGAACTTTGCTTGAGGACAGGAAGGAATGGGGTGTATGGAGATAGGATGGAAGTGAGAATTCTCAATGTCTATCTTTTTACATCATTTAAAATTTTGAAGTATTTGAACACTTTATTTTTTAAATTAATTTAAAAGATTCGTTTATAGATTACCTCACACTCACCCTTCTGAACAGCTAAATTCTATTTGTGATCCAAAAGATAAATCTGTCTTAATCTCCACTTGCCCGTTAGGTAAATCTCCTGGGTTTCTGCATCGTTTGTCTGGGAGAAAAATTCAAATGATTATTAGTGATTCCAAGTACTCACAGATATGGCATTAGAAAAGAAGACAGATAGTCAAGGTTCACCTCTGCTTCCAGAAACACCCTGAGATTTAGATTCAAACTTATTTCTAACCCTGACCCAACTAAAAATTAACACAAAATTTGATCTCATTTTGTATCTGGTACATTTTATCAATAGAGAAAAATACCCAGTTAAATCATTGCAGAAGTGGAACACGTGGTCCAGGATTTAATAAGCTGACCAGGGACGGGGGAGCTTTGCTTCATTCTATGTCTATGGCAGGTACTTAGAGCCTCGGCCACTTAAAAATGCATGTCACAAAAGGAACAAAAAAGAGAAAGTATCAATTGTATACTCCTACTGTTGAAAAACATCACAGAATGCCTTCCCAACTGACAGTGAATCATAACTTTTCTTCTAAACACAGCAAATATTTTGAGTAGGGTTCTTTTGAAAACTGTATTGCCACTTTCTAGCCACATAACTTTTTATAATTTTTAAAAAGTGAATCTGGTTTTCAATATATCATAATGAAATTTGTGGTTCATTTCTTGAAAGAAGTGTTTGGTGGATTACTTTATAAAGAGTGGACTTCTGGCCAGGCCCAGTGGCTCATACCTGTAATCCCATCACTTTGGGAGGCCAAGGTGGGCAAATCACTTGAGGTCAGGAGTTTGAGACCAGCCTGGCCAATACGGTGAAACCCCACGTTTACTAAAAATACAAAAATTAGGTGTGGTGGCATACACCTGTAATCCCAACTACTCAGGAGGCTGAGGCAAGAGAGGCACTTGAAACCAGGAGGCAGAGGTTGCAGTGAGCCAAGGTCCCGCTACTGCACTCCAGCCTGGGAGACAGAGCTAGACTCCATCTCAAAAAAAATAGACTTTTTCAATGCAATTAACTACCCCTAATTTTTCTGCTTTGCTTTGTTTTTCCAAAAATGCCACAAGTGTGTACACTGAAATCGGTAATTGACAAACGGGTTTTTTGGTGCCTAAAGATTCCGAAAATGTAGCTTCTGAGACGACTTTCCAAAGACAGGAAAAGCACAAATGAAAAAAATAACTGTTGATACTTACGGGTACAGAAAGTAATATATGTCCATTGGCCGTCAGAATTACAGGTAAGCACCTGATTTGAATTGGACCTGGTGTAGCCAGGGCGGCAGGTGTATTTCAGACTAGTTCCAGTTTTGAACTCTGTCTCAGCCAACGTAGTATCCACTGGGGCAGCAAACGATAAAGTAGGTGGAGGACCACAATTGCCTGGACATCGAAATGACAAGGAGCACCAAAAGTTATATCTTGGGACACAGCATCTTAATGTTTCTTTAGTGTGGTGTTTAGAGCAGGGATCATTCTTTTCACTTCTAGTCAAGAAAAACCGTAACTCCTGTTACACTCTCTGTTCAATACACCTAGTGAGTGATCAGTAATATATACTTGTTCATAAGTGATAATGACAATGATAACAATAAACAATAATGATAAAAGACAGAATTTGTATCCCTTCTCTACTACATAGGAGATAATTTATCTGAAAAAGAAGAAAGACATGAACTTTAACAACGTATTAGATTCCCCATATCTGCTGACTCACATGCATCTGTGCAAAGTCAGAAGTTCCTCCAAGTTTGCCTCAACAGAAACATATTATTTTATTTAAAAAATGTTTGGTTGCCTCAGGGAAGGAAAACAGGGTGGCTGGGAAATGGGTAAGAATAATATTTTTGATTTATTTTTTTACACTTGTTTGATTTTGAATGATATGGGGGAAGAAGCATGGAGGCCTTGAAGCATAAAAATCTTAACTTTGCTTTCCTTGCAAGAATTAAATGTCAGGCTGATTTACTTTTTAAGTTCCCCGTGAATAAACCCACAAGCAGCGAAATTGTTCAGTCAGAGTGATAGATAATATGGATCTGTGTCAAGTTATGGTTGGGAGACAGATTGTTTTGGAAATTCCTGGAGAAATAAAAATCTAGGGGAGAATCTCTAGAACACTATTTCCTTTATGTGTAAAGCAAATTTCCCTAAATTCTAGCCTGTCAAATAAACCAGTTGTTGATGAAGCTGGGTCTCTGCTAGAAGCTCAGTCATCACTCTTTTTTTAGCCTTAAAAGTGAATGCACAGATGATCTTGTTTGTTGCCCAACTGAGCTTGTTTCCCATTACTTACCAAGAACAGCAGGCAGCAGAGCAGCGACCAAGGTCATTTGGAAGAGAATTGGATCAGAGACTTTCCACAGCATGAAGAAGGGCCAGGCTGCCATTTTCCCTTTTCTATGAAGAGTCCCAGGTGGAGTTCTTGAGGGGCGCATGGCCTGCTGCTTCACTGATGTTTTTCTGCTGAAAGAACTCAATTTAATAAATAGTCATGGAATTCCCACTTGTCATAAAGCACTAGGATAAATGTTATGGGATCCATGTCTTCAAGGAAATAGCCTGGAGTGGAGAAACAAAACAAAACAAAACCCTGAGCACAAATGATACAGCACAGGACAGTAAGGATTGGCCTCGGGAGAAACTCTGTGCTCCGAAGAGAGATGGATTCTAACTGGAGGGAGGGAGTGGGCTTTGCAGAGGAGACTGCATCTGCACTAAGTATACTGAAGAAGTCAGAGAATGGATGCAGGACGTGTTGGAGGAACAGTAGATAATACTCCAGTTTGGCTGGTAAGTGTCTAAGATGGGGAAGGGACAGTTAACAGATGTGTCTAAATGGGATGTAAAGGCCAAATTTAGGAAATTCATAGACTTTACTCCTTGAGGAATAAAAAGCTCTTGTTCTTTGTTTGGGATTTTGTTTTTGATTTGAGTGTCTGTTTTTAAGCTGAGGAGCGACACAATTATTATGCTTTAAAATCATTATGGCAGATGTGCACAAGATAGATTGAAGGGATTAGAGGAAAGAAAAAGGGAAGTTGAGTGAAAAGACTTGCAGTTGGCCAGATGATCTGAACAAAGAAAAGGCGGGGCAGTTAGAGGAAAGGTACAAACATCAAACAAAACAAAAAGGCAGGAAAATGATGGGATAGAAAGAGTTGAGTCGCTGTATGTAAGTATTGGGAGTTCCTTGTGAGAACTATTAACAAAGGAAATAAACCATCAAATGATTTGCAGTTTTGAAAAATGATTATACACATATCTATATATATATGAAAAATATACAGGGCAAGTGCACTTTTATTTTTAAATCAGCTATGTAAACACTTGTTTAAAGCAAAGTTAGTAAGGACATTTTTATTCTTCACCACCACTTCCCATTCCCTTTGGAGAGCCCAATATATCCTAAGTTTACATTAGAAATAGTCACTTTCCTTTGGGTAGATAATGGTGGGAATGCTGGATCAAAGGCGAGTTTTATTGTTAGTTTTCTGAGAAATGTCTATACTGTAAATCTATAAAAATAAAAAATAGTCCTTGTCTTCAAAGGAATATATGAAGTTAACCAAATTCACTTCCATAAAATAGTGAATTTCATCCTTTACTTTGACATCTCTGTTAGATTTAGATGACTGGACACTCTCATGCATCCATAATTCATACAAAGCCCACATGCCTTTAGGTAAAGGGAGTCCCTTCAATATTTCTCCCCAAAATGTTTCAGTCCTACATAATGTAGGACTGTAAGGTAACATAGTATAATGTACATCTAAGATAATGTTCAGCCCCTCAATATAATGCTGGTCTCAGTAATATGGGACAGTCTCACATAAAGTTGGACTGAAACATCTTGGAGAGAAATTGTGTGGGTGAAGGGAAGTTTATAGTGCCCTTCATACTTTGTGGGGTCCAAGTTCTTCACTGAGTAAAGACCCACATAAGCTTCTTATCTTCTAAAACTCAGTTCTGGTGACGCCATCCTTCCACCTGTTGTCAGCTGTGGGAACCCCATGTCACACACGTCCTGTCCCATGAGCTCTATACACGCCCACTGGGACAATTCTGTCAATACATAAATTTGCCTAATGAGCAATTTACCAGTTGCAGTCACTTGCTGGAAATGTGTTCACAGACTTTGTACTGAATGAATCCAGGTGGGAGGATTGGGAGATTGGGAGGAGCCAGGGCAAATATTCTGGGCCTTCATGCTCGCCCCTTCTACTCAGTTTTCCCCTCTCTTTTCCCAGTATCCTCCTTCCTAACTCTATGCTCCTCTCTGCCCTCGCAGTCTTGTGAAGCTGGAGACAGCTGAGAGCCAGCAGGTTGCATATGATAAAAACTCATGCTCATTCATCATCTGTGAAATTTATAAAATACGATAAATTTCTCCCACTCAATAAGATATGTTACGAAGTATGAGAACTATGAGGAAAAGTTTCTTCAATTTTTGACAATTAGTAGATTTGTTATGTTTATTGAATTTCAGTGAAGCTGAAGAAAGAGATTAAAAATACCGGTGAGTTGGGAAATAGAATTTGACTATGAAAAATCAAAAGGATAAGAGTATAAAGTGGAAATTTCCTATAGGAATTGTTGCAGTTGTTATTCCATTCACAGGAAAAATATATATGTTGAGTATATTGAGAAAAATATTCATGACTATAATTATAAAAATATACTGTAAGATTAGATCATTAGTTTCAAGAAATTGAACAAAAATGTCTTAAATGCTGCTGCTAAAATATATATTCATTAGCTATGTTCAAAAAGAATATATTTATACTCATTAAATATTCAAAATGAATATTTCTTTTTCCTTTCTAAAATTGTAATAGAGATGTAGCCCTACTATGTTGCCCAGACTGGTCTCAAACTCCTGGCCTCAAGCAATCTTCCAGTCTCAGCCTCCCAAAGTTCTGGGATTCCAGGTATGAGCTATCGTGCCTAGCCCAAAATGAGTATCTATTTCTTTCTTTCTTTCTTTCTTTCTTTCTTTCTTTCTTTCTTTTTTTGAGACAGAGTCTCACTCTGTCGCTCAGGCTGGAGTGCAATGGCACAGTCTCAGCTCACTGCAACCTCTGCCTGCCGGGCTCAAGTGATTCTCCTACCTCAGACTGCCGAGTACCTGGGATTACAGGCATGTGCCACCACACCTGGCTAATTTTTGTATTTTTAGTAGAGTCGGGGTTTTACCATGTTAGCCAGGCTGGTCTTGAACTCCTGACCTCAGGTGATCCGCCTGCCTCCCAAAGTGCTGGAATTACAGGTGTGAGCCACCATGCCCAGGCTCCAAAATGCATATTTCTTAAAAACAATGTTAGATAAATTGATATTTCGTTAAATTTATCAAATTGATTTTTATGAACTGATCCTTCAGGAACTGGCATTCACTCAAGTGACTTTGCTGACTAACTTTTCAGTAGCGTCGTCTGATCCCCTAGGCTCCAGCTGTCCTGGACAACCAGAATTCCTCACCATTCCCAGTACTTTCCTACCTCTCATTCCTGTCCACGTCATCTACCCACTCTCTTTTACCTCTTTAATTCCTAGTCACTCTGCCAGCCCCTTCTCCAGCATCCCCTTATCCAGGCAAGCCTCCACATACCAAGTACAATTTAGTATTTGTAACTCTGATTCGCACTTGGTTTGTAACTCACATCTGAAGTCTGTCTTCACCACTAAAACACAAGATCCTTGAAATTACAGAGTACGCTCCCATTTATTTCTGCCCCACAATAGTACCTGTCATTGTGCCTCATGAAGTTAAAATGCTCAAAAAAGTGTGTTGAATTTAAATTCAAAAGCTTCTGGTGATAAACTATGTTCCAAAGAAAAGTAATACTGTGCCATATCCATGTCTCCCCTTATAGTGTATGCTTTGTTAAGGACTGATTTTAAAGCAAGGCACACATCTGTATTTTAATTAAAACTGGCCCAAGCAATTTTATACTAGGACTCTTCCGTTCTTAACCTGAAGTCATCCTATCGTCAACTAGTCAAGGGAGGACAGTGAGGGAGGGAAGGAGTAAGCAAAAACTGGTTCTCCTCTTTATGACAGGAGATACAGATATATGCAGATCCTACACTGTGATGAGGAAGTTATTTCACTCTCTTTACTTCAGCCTCACACCTAGGCCATGCCCACAGAGCTGGGGACAGAGGAGGACAGTGTGGTCAAGACCTTGGGCATGGGCTCTGAAGTAACACCCAGACTGTGAGTTGGGATCCTGGTTCTACCACATGGGAACTGAGTCCCACGGGTAAAACACTCAGCTCCTCTAAGCTTCAGTTTCCTTTTTTGTAAAATAAGAAGGATCACTGTAATTGTATCTCGGAATTGCTGAGAGGGGCTTGGCATGGTGCGTGGATAGCATGTAGTAAACATTCAGAAGAAACATTAGGGAAGAGTTTGATGATAGAATTGGCATTGGAATGTCACTCTGTCAGAAGCCCAACTCGTACATGTCAAAACATTGTCGTCATAATGGTTTAAAATTGCAACAATGGTTGCATCACCAGGGGACCTTAATTACAACCCAGTGCAGAGGAACATCCACCGAACTTCTGGCTGGAAGCCCTGGGTCTGGTTTCCACTGTGGTCTTTGGTACAGTGAGATCTGAGTGTCACGCAGAGCAGAGGGATGCTGGCACCCCTGGGTTGCCCTGGAGCTCTGTCTTCCCTTGACCTCAACTGTCTTCCTGGAAGGAATTCATCCATGTCCATGACTTTAATCATTGTACATGAATCACCCACAGACCTCTGGGCCTAATTGTCTCTGGTACATGCAAAAACTTCCATGCTCCATAAATTCAATTGTTAATAATTATTCTATTCTGTCTGATTCCTTCCTCCATGTAAGTTTTGAGCTAATCAGGTTTGCTTTCTTTACTCTGGTTGCTAACTAGTTAAATTCTGGTGCTCAAGTTAGGTCTTTCTAAAGGCAGTGAAAGAAATCTCTGCAAAATTAGGAGGAACTCTTTTATCTTCCTCTGCAGCTGCAAAAAAAGCACATGATAATCTGCGTGACAAAACTGACCTTGCAAATGTTTTTTTCTAACGAAGGAGTCATTCCCGGATTTTGGAGATGGTTGCCACATGAAAGTAACTTTTAACCTTAGAAAAGTGTAATTCTGACTTGTTATCTTAGTGATTTTTTTTTTCTGGGATAATATTTAAATGAACATTTCTGTTTGCTGAAAGTTATAAGTGCTTGTGAATTTTCCTTGCCAAATCCAGAAATAATTATTACACTTTCCTCTTTACCTGCAAACTCGAAAGTAAACTAAAACTTTTGATTCTGTTACATTTCTCATTGAAGCAAAAAATTTTTTTTCTAATTTAAGTTAAAATTCCCAAGGTTCAAATCAGTATTTCCAATCACTTCATTTGTATCTCCCAGACACCTTGAATTTAACATATTTCAAACTAAACTCACTATCTTCCTCCAGCACTATTTGACGTCTGTGCTTTCTGTCTCAGTGAAGGTAAAAATCTCTACCCAGCCTCCCAGACTAGAAATCCAAGTCACTCTTGCCTCCTCTGTCTCACCTTCCTGCCCTATTCAGAGTCATCAAGTCCCGTCAAGATGGTCATAGCAGCAGCACCAGAATCTGCCACTCTCTCCCATATTCCACTTTCACAGTCCAGGCTTGGATTCTTATAATTCCCTTCCCTTCACACTAGACCACTGCAAAAGCCTTCAAACATTTTATAAGACAGCTTCCATGTTGATGCCATTATGCCCCTGAAAAGCAGTTTATATGTTACTCTGCTTAAAAACTTTCATGGTTCCAAGTTTCCATAGGTTCTCATATCTTCTCATATCTGTCCCAATTTTCCCATCATTTCTCACTTAGAACACCATGCTTCCGTCTCAAGAAGGCACTTACCCTTCCCCAAAGACATTCTGGATTTTTTTTTTTTTTTTTTTTTTAGACAGAATCTCACACTGTCACCGTGGCTGGAGTGCAGTGGTGCAATCACGGCTCACTACAGCCTCAACCTCCTGGGCTCGAGTGATACTCCCACCTCAACCTTCCCAGTAGCTGGGACCACAGGAACATGCCACCACATCCAGCTAATTTTTAAATTTTTTTTAAAGATGGGGATGTCACTATGTTGCCCAAGCTGGTCTTGAACTCCTGGCCGCAAGTGAACCTCCCACCTCTGCCTCCCAAAGTGCTGAAATTAGAGGCTTGAGCCACGCACTCAGCCAAGATTAAAACAAAAACAAACAAACAAACAAAAAAACAAAAAAAAACACCTGCAAGCATTTACAGATAATGTCTCCCATGCATGAACGCTCTTACCTCCAACTTACTATTCCTTTATTCACTATTCAAATCAAATGTCACCTCCTTGGTGAAGCGTTGCTTGACTTCATTATGAAATGCCAGTGTTTTCTGTTCTTCCAGTACTTGGCTAATACCTTAATTGTAACATTGCTTTGTATCATAACTATCTATTTGCTTTTGCCTCCCAAAATACATTGTGAATTCCTTGAAGAGAAGGAAGGTGTTTATTTAACTTTCCATCTCTAACCTGGTATTATAATTGGTCTATAGTAGTTATCCAATAAATCTAAAATGAATGAAACTCAGTTTAATTTTATCTTTAGAGGGAGAATGACTGTCTCACTGACAACCAAATGAAATAATGTGTGTGAAATGCTTTGTCAGTCTTGGACAGAGATAATACAGTGACTAGACTTCCCTAACAAACCATCAGGATGCATCCTAACTTGCCTCCAATTGCAGCATTTGCAGTTCACCGTAAGTACTCCTGGTGGTCTCTCAGCAGAAACTAGCTGGCCACAGAGTATGGGAATGGAGGCTAGAACTTGTGAGTTGAGAAGACCAAAGTTTGAGTTTCAGCAATACCACAGTCTAAATCTGTGATCTTGAAGAAGTTATATCAGCTTCTTGGATATCAGTTTCCTCCATCTCTAAAATGATGACATTAAACCTAGATGAACAAATTCTGCAATTCTGTAACTGTTCACTTAAAAGCTGAGACTACTCCAGCAAACACTCTCACACTTCAAGAACATCATCTTTTAAATTCCTATAGAAATGGAACCAACTCAAGAACTTTAGTCAGCATGGCAGGTCCCTTGTGAAAAATACTATCAGCATTTAGTAACGCAGTACAATTTGAGAGACACTGGAAGAATCTTTAGTCCCCAAATTTCTCCTTCCATGAGAAGTTATTTTTTAAGTTAAGACATTTATTTTGTCTAACTTTCTCCTTTTAAAATGAAATACCTTGTGAAAGGATAATATTTTTCTCCAGTCTTGGGCTGAGTGTCTTCTTCCTTATACCTGGGCTTTCAATCATACCACAAACTCCAGAAAGAACTTGCTTCCACACTTTCCCCTCCCTTCCTAGAATCCATTTTTCTATCAGCTTCTTTATTCTACAGTCAATACTACATTCAAATGTATCTCTAAGCTTAATGCCAACTTTCTTTGATGCTTCCGCCTCTTCTGTGGTCTACTTTTTATTCTCTTGTTGCTACCATATTCAGAGAGAGAAAAGGAATCAGCAAAGAGACAAGCAGTTGAAGAATTAAAATGAGGACAAGAATAGTACTATATCCTGGCCAACCAAGAAAGAAGACAATTTCAAGAAGGAAAGGTTATCGGCATCATCAAATTTAAAAAGTAAAGAAGAAGGTGAGGATGACTAAGACTGCTAGCTTCAGAGACCAACTGGAGGCTGGCCAGTGTCCTCCTTATTACCAAATCTGAAAGTCTTTCCTGTGTATGGTGGAGGAGATTTGGAGTGGTTAACCAAATCTCAAAAAAAAAAAAAA
Source organism: Cacajao melanocephalus (assembly GCA_963573385.1). NCBI lineage: Eukaryota > Metazoa > Chordata > Mammalia > Primates > Pitheciidae > Cacajao > Cacajao melanocephalus. The sequence goes on from CAUYLG010022879.1 coordinate 73,200, forward strand.
TGCCCCAGTTTTCCGAATGTGGACTATGCAAAGCAGGCTTCCTGTGAACCCTTTGGAAAGTCTGGTTGACCCCTTGCCTCAACTCCCTGATGGTGAAAGATCAACAGACCAACACACCTGTCTTTTAGATACAGTAACAAGAGCAACACCTTACACTTCTTCTTTAGCTTATTTTATTAGAATGCAATATTATTCCTCCATTTATAATTTTTAAAAATTGAGGCTCAGATGGGGTTTTAAGTACTTTTCAAGTCATACATCCCCCTAATACAGTGCTTCTGAAAAGATTTCTGCTGAAAACACATCCAAGTTTTTGTCTGTTTTATTCTACTAATCCTGCACTCCTTAAAGGGCAAAACCACCAACCTTTCCCCCAAGCTACCTCAAGGGTTTAGTAGTCCACCGACCTTTGGTAGTTGAGGAAGAGCAGAAGATTCTATGATGATGTCTTGGATGGTCTCTCAAAGAAGAAAATTGCCTTGGTCTATGCAGTCCTGATTCCTCCCCAGATCAGATTTATCATACCCTGAAATTGACTGGTAATTGCTCCACCAAAAAGTCCCTGAATTTCAGCCATGCAGTTGGCTGGTCAGGGATGGCTAGATGGAAACAGATGGGGAGAAACTTTTGACGGGTCCAATGAATGATTAACACAGAAATAAAGTAGGACTGTTTACCTAAGCTCCTTCCTCTTCACTAGTCCTCATTCTTCATAATATGTTGCAATCATTTACTTTCTCCTCTGCCAACCATTTCCCCTAAGTGGAAAGGTAATTTAAATTTGAAGCCAGAATTCTTTTTTCTTTTCATAAACATGCAAGAGTTATGCAAGACGCAATCCAGCTTTGCCTGAAAACCTTAGATACTGTGAGGTTCAGACAGGCTCCACAAAAATGATCCACTTTCAATGACACTAGGTATGCTTTCCTGGAGTTTGGGAGCCAATGTTCTTGCCCAGAGCTCATCTCTATCCCACCCCAAGGAATTACAAAAGGTGTGGAATTTATCAAACATGTATTGGGTTCCCACTATGTGCTGAGTTACCTAGAATGTATTCAGAGTTCAGCAAATGTTAACTGCTACTACATGTCAGGCACCAGAGGGCCTCTGGAAGTTTATCTATCCAGTGTTGCTCAGAAGAACACAATGAAGGATTGGCCATGTTTCTTATCACATAGATCTAAAAAGACCACAAGCACTGACATTGTCCAATTAAGCTATTAATCCTCAAGCTTAAGATTTGTGTGCTCAGAAGATTGCTGTTAAAAGACCATTTTTTCTGAGAACTTCATTTTTTCTGTAATAAATACTAAAAGTACCAGAAGAGTTTCAGAAAAGGAGCTAAACTACAACAGATTGAGTTAATCAAGGAAGGTGTTACAGAAGATGTGAGATTTGAATAAAAGGTAGAAATTACTAGATAAAAGTGGTAAGGACATTAGATGTAAAGAAACCATTTGCTAGTCACCAAGGTGAGACACTGATTTGACGAGAATGAACAGAGGAGGATTCCAGATTGCATAGTCTTAAGAGCTAAATTGGAAGAAATACCACCTTTAAAGCTGGTATTTCTTTAAAGTACCATTTCTGAATGTATTGAAGTCTTCCATTTACTTTCCACAGTGATTCTTGCAGATTTTTCTCTCTAGGTCACCAAATTGTCACATTCCCTCTCAGCAGATGCTCTTACCTCCTACTTTACTAAAAATCATTCTACCTTAGCTTCATCAACATCAAATTTTCCCTCCTATTCAAACCTCATCCAAAGGAGAATTGTTTCTTCTTTGCCTGCCTCATTTTCAATGCATCTCTCATCCTGAAATGTTGCTTCAATTTTGCCAGTACCTCAAATTCCATCTTTCTTCTTTAGTGTGATGCTGAACTTCTCAAAGGTGTTGCCTATTCCATCTGCCTATTCTTTCTCATTCATCACTCCGCCTGTTGCTTTCCCATCTGTCTTCTACCCACTCTTCTACTGACAGGTCTCTGAGGCATGCCCTTAGGTCCAAGTCCCAAATATCTTTAATTAATTTCTTTATGATCTGTCTGCAGCCTTTGTCGTTGCTGACCGTTTCCTTTTTGAAACTCTCTTGTCCTTTGGCTTCCACGGTACTAAACTTTCCTGATTCCCTTAACTAATTTCTCTTTCTTAGTTATTGATACCTCCTCTTTCTCCTCTTCATTCCTAAATATAGATATATCTCAGGCTCCTCTTTTAAAAAAAAATCTCTTTGTAATTTTAATGATCTTGCCTTCTGTCACAGCTTGAACTGTTACCAGTAAGAAGACTAGCTGGCACTACATTTTCCAAAGAGGAATTTCTCATTTCCTGCTAACAAGCTTCACTTTCTGACCCCAACTTTTTTTTTTGCCTCTGGTTCTCAGGAATAAAATTTCAGATTCACTTTTTAACTTCTCGTTTCCCTCACCCTTCAGTGTTCAATTGTTGACATTTTGTTTTGATACAAGTTTTGCAATGTCTCTCGTGTCTCTGCTGCTTTTTCATTTCTGCTGCTGTCAAACCAGTTCAGGTTGAAAGTGCCTTGGGCTATTGTAGGAGCCCTTTCATTGGTTTCTCTCTCTTAGTTGTTTTCCCTCATCAACCAATACTACAACCAACATTGCAAGAGAAATATTTATGTACTATCCTTATTACTTCCTTGTTTGAAAGGCTTCCATGTTTCCAGGGTCTGCCTGCCAAAAACAAGTATATATTCTCTGCCTACCAAAGACAAGTAGATATTCTCTAGCGTGTCATTCAGATCCCTCCATAAACTGACTTTGACTTCTCTTTCCAGCCGCCTTCTCTCTCACCACTTTCTATGCCTCATCTAGGCCAGTCCAGGCTATGTGCACGTTCCTAAACATATCCCATTTTTTCTGCCTCTGTGTCATACCTTCTAAATGTATTATTATTTGAAATTCATTTTATAACATTAAAAAGCTGTACGAGAATAAACACCTGTAATTACACCACTCTAAGGCAATTGTTTTTATCTACGCCTATCATTGTCTAGCCCTTTCCTGCAAAAATAAAGGTTTTGCATAAATGCAGTCATAAGCCCTTGTTATTAAATATTCTATTTTTACTTAAGATTATATTTTTAAGATTTTCTACTTCCTCATAATTATCACTGTGTAAGTCTGCATTACATTTGAAGTACCATAACTTTCTAAAAATTTTCCTAAGAGTAGACATTTCAAATGCTCATAAGGTCCTCCCAGATAGACATATATATAAGAAGTAACTTCAATTTCAAATCATTTTGCTCCAGTTAGATTAATCCTAGGAATAAATTTACTAGGCTAAAAATCTTCTTATTGTCTCACTCCATTTCTCAAATATTCTTTCCCCCCAGAATGTGCTCCCTAATCTTTGTCTCTAATTCTCACTCACTTTTGAAGGCCCAAATAGCTACGACTTCTTCCTTGACAATATTCCTGCCTCCTCCTCCCAGACAGAAGTGAACCTCCTCTCCTCTGAGTTCTCATAGCCCACTGTTGTCTGAAAAGTGTTTAGTTCATTCTATCCACTCTAAAATAATGCTATGTGTGTATTTATCTTGTGTCTATTAGTAGACACTGGGATACTCAAGAGTCCATCTCTTATTCCCCTTCCTAACTCTACCTAGCGATTTTCCATTATGTCAAGCTGGCTTATGTATTTTGGTTGTATTTTATCCAGGTATCCTATGTGTTTCAGGTAGCAGTCAGAATAAGAGATAGGAGAAGCGTGTCACGTCAGCTCCGTATGACATCTTGATAGAAAGCCATAGGATTCTTATTTCTTCTACCCTCTAAAAAAGGAGAACTGAAAATAAAAACGAATTTAAAATTTTTGTTTCTAAAAAGAGAAGAAATATATTCACTTGTGTTGCACCATCTCAAATCTACCATGTAGGACTAGGTTTCATTCAAAAGGCAGTAAGCAATTTTCCTGCAGAAGATTTGGAAACCTGCTTTGATAAACCAGATGGGCAAGACTTGGAGGACAGTTTGGGTCCTACCTCTACTTCTGTTCCAGTGGATCATTTTTGAGAATGTAACTATTCTAAGCATCTTTTCCAAAATGGGAGGTTAATTTTTGCTTCATAAATTTCGATTAGTTTTGGTTTCTTTGTTTTTTGTTTTTGTTTTTGGAGACGAAGTTTCGCTCTTGTTGCCCAGGCTGGAGTGCAATGGCGCAATCTTGGCTCACCGCAATATCCGCCTCCCAGATTCAAGCAATTCTCCTATCTCGGCCTTCCAAGTAACTGGGATTACAGGCATGAGCCACCACGCCTGGCTAATTTTTTATATTTTTAGTAGAGATGGGGTTTCTCTATGTTGGTCAGGCTGGTCTCTATCTCCCAACCTCAGGTAATCCACCCACCTCAGCCAGTTTTGATTTCATAATTCATGCCTCATGTTAAAATACGAGACATACTCTCAGCTGAGATCAGAGTTTCCCCATACTCCTTACAGACTGGAAATTAAGCCCACCATTCTCCAATAACGTGTTGCTAATTCTGGTCTTAGACAACCACTACATTTGGCCTTTTCACATTCAGAAAACAACACACATACACACACACACACACGCACACACGGTGCATTACACAACTGCAGTTGGCAATTTCAGCCCAATAAGAGGGATATCTGAAACCAATTTCAGAACCAAGAGGAAAATTTATTCATAGGTTTGTTTCTATTACATCTGCTCAGCTGCAGTTTTAAACAATTTTGCCTTCAACTCAGTTTTCTTCCGCTCTAGAGAATATTTTAGCTCCTCCATTGTCATGTCACTTTCATTTAATTGTTGCATAAAGTTCTCTATGGCTTTGCAGAGGTCCTCACTCTCCTGAAAGGCAAGCTGAAGAAAGAAAATGTTCTACAAGTTACAACAGAAGGACTGAGACCCGGCTGTATACTCGGAAGCCAGTGAGCAGCAGTTAGCTCTCTCAATGGGGGTTCAGAACCAGGCTAGCTTAAGTAAAGATTTGTGTTTTCAACATGGTGAATCATTTATATTTTCTGGTTTAAATATACTTATTAATATTATCCCAGTAATAAATATGAACTAAAAGAAGAGTCTCAGTGAAAATGGATCTGCTCAATGTTGTGTGTTTGTTTGTTTGTTTTTGGAGCCTAGAAGAATTTTAGAGATTTTTCCCATTCTTACACATTGTGCTTAAGTGCCTTGCTCTATAACAGGGATCCCCAACCGCAGGGCCACAAATCAGTACCTGCCCATTGTGTATTAGGAACTGGCCCACACAGCAGAAAGTGAGTGGTGGGGAGGCAAGCAAAGCTTCATTTATAATTATAGCCACTCTGCATCGCTTGCATTGCTGCCTGAGCTCCACCTTCTGTTAGATCAGTGGTGGCATTAGATTCTCCTAAGAGTGTGAACCCTATGTGAACTGCCCATGTGAAGGATCTAGGTTGCCTGCTCCTTGTGAGAATCTAATACCTGGTAATCTGTCACTGTCTCCCATTACTCCCAGATGAGAATCTAATGCCTGATGATCTGTCACTGTCTCCCTTCACTCCCAACTAGATGGGACCATCTAGTTGCAGGAAAACAAGCTCAGGGCTCTCACTGATTCTACATTACGGTGAGTTGTATAATCACTTTATTATACATTACAATGTGATAATAATGGAGATAAACTGTACAATAAATGTAGTGCATCTGAATTATCCCCAGATCATCCCCACTCTCCCCACCCCCATCCATGGGGAAATTATGTTCCATGAAACCCATCTCTGGTGCCAAAAAGGTTGGGGACCACTGCTTTATAAGGCACTTGAGACAACACCTCCTACCAACAGGGTCTCATGAGACATTTGTGATGGTGGTGGTGAATGGAACTCCAACTTCCATTCATAAAAATGTGAGTTAATAGTTTATGAGCCCCTTCTATAGCCAGGCCAAGGCCAACACATTCACAAACAAAATATCCCACATTGAGCAGATATATACTGAGCATATGCCAGGAGTGATGCCAGGCCCTGGAGATCCAGCTGTGAACAAGACAGACACGCGCCCCCTACTTACAAGTGCTTTCTCACACTCTGGTTTGGGGGCTTCCTGGATCAACTTGCAGACTGGAGGTACACTGCTCCACTCCCCATCAATGCACTGCTGCTCTTGTGTGCCCACTAAGTAGTACCTGAACAGAAATTAGAACAAGGCTTAGCTTTTCCACCTTCTGAATTGGGTAACGGAGACTGGTTTTGTGTTGTTGTATTTCAGTATTTCATGCTGTGATGGAATCCACCTCCCTGCCCTTGAGCCTCAATGCATGCTTAAGTTATCTCGGTATTATAAAGCTGTTAAAAGTGAAACCATTCCCCTGGAGGTGGGAATGACCCAAGTGATGAGTCAACCCATAAAACACAGAGAAGAGAGAAATTCTGAATCAGGTGTTTACCCACACAGGTTTTATGTGGGGAGAGTGAGAGAAGCACTTTATCACTCAATAGCCTAAAAAAGCATCTGGCATCTAAGCCCTAAAAAAAAGTAGAAAATGAGAAACACCTTTCAAATACATCTTAGCAAAGGGGCTAAAAAGGAGCAATAGCTTTTAATCAGAAAAACGGGAGCATTACCTTCAAAGTCCATTGACGTGCGAGGGAGGCCACTTGACTGTGTGTTAATTAGGAGTCTTGAAGGGTCTGTCTATATACTAAGTCTTTATATTTCTGCACTTCTGTATTTATTAGTTTTTTTATTCTCTGATTTTTTTTTTTAAGAAAAATATACATTTTAGGCCACGTGGGGTGATTCATGTTTATAATTCCAGCATTTTGGGAGACCAAGGTGGGAGGATCACTTGAGCTCAGGAGTTCAAGACCAGCCTGGGCAACACATGGAGACCGTGTCTCTACAAAACTTTAAAAAATTAGCCAAGTGTGGTGGCCCATGCCTGCAGTCTAAGCTATTAGGGAGGCTGGGGTGGGAGGATCATGTGAGCCTAGGAGGCAGAGGTTGCAGTGAGCCATGAGCACACCACTGTACTCCAGTCTGGGTGACAGAGGGAGACACTGTCTCAAAAACAACAACAACAAACTCACATATTTTATTTATTTTTAATTTTTTTTTTTAGACAGGCTCACTTTTCCACCCAGAATGAAATGCAATGGCTCCATCTAGGCTCACTACAACCTCTGTCTCCCTGGTTCAAGCGATTCTCATGCCTCAGCCTCCTAAATAGCTGAGATTACAACCATGTGCCACCACACCCAGCTAATTTCTGTATTTTTAGTAGAGACGAGGGTTTTGCTATGTTGGTCAGGCTGGTCTCAAACTCCTGACCTCAAGCAATCCACCTACCTTGGCCTCCCAAAGTGCTAGGATTATAGGTGTGAGCCAGCATGCCCAGCCAAATACATTTTAAATAATTTATCTTGTCTTGACAGAGAGGAAAAAGAGATACTTGCATTAGGATAAGTAGGCTACTTTAGTAGCATCAGTCTCTCTTCTAGGGATTGGGGAGAGTGAGCAGAGGGCCAAGACAGTTCTCAAAATCAGAATGAGCTCAGAATCCTGCAGCAGTAGGATATCAGACAACCAGGTGGACACAGACTGGGTTATTTCCAAAAACAATGCTGCCGAGGGGCAAGATCTGGCATTTGATAGGCTGTGTTCACTTACCTGTCTTCACAGTGATAACTAATGGTGGATCCTAAGGTGAAATTATTTCCTTCAAAATAGCCATGAGCTGGATTCCCAGGAGGGCTGCAGTCCCCTGAGAGAAAGGAGTATAGAAGTGACAGTTGTGAGGGCCAGGCATACTCAATGAACCGCTCCCCTACGTGCAGCTGTTTATGCCAGCACCTGACGTCCTTAGAGCAGCGCCTGTGAGATCTGAGGATGTGTTCTCCACTCTTCCTTCTCTTTTAAATCATATTTGTCCATGGGAAAGAGCTTCCCCCAGCTCATCTTCTGAGTTACTAGGGATTCAGAAGTAAATCCCTAGTTTTACTTCTAAATCCTCTGACTAGCAGGAGCTCAAGGAAATAAATTTTAAGGTGTAGAGATGCTAATCGTTAATGTACATGAAAAGAAAAATTGGGCCATAGGTAAGGGCTGAAGAAATAACTCCCTGAGAGAGGAAATAAAGCGTGCGAGTTCAAATGGAAGCTGATGTCCCCTGCGGATAAGAGTGTGTTAGTCCATCTCACATTGCTATAAACAAATACCTGAAACTGGGTAATTTATAAAGAAAAGAGGTTTAATTGGCTCACAGTTCCGCAGACTGTACAGGAAGCATGGTGCTGGCATCTGCTTAGTTTGTGGGGAGGCCTCAGGAAACTTACAATTATGGCAGAAGGCAAAGGGGAAATGAGGCATCTCACACAACAGGAGCAGGAACAAGAGAGAGGGAGGAGGTGCTACACACTTTTAAACAATCAGATTTCATGAGAACTCACTCACTATCAGGAGGACAGTACCTAGGGGGACGATGCTAGACCCGTCATGAGAAATCCAGCCCCATTATCCAGTTACCTCCCATCAAACCCCACCTCCAACACTGGAGATTACAATTCAATATGAGATTTGAGCAGGAACACACAGCCAAACTATATCAAGGAGAGTATCAGAAAAAGGGAAGAAGGCAGGAGCAGTGGCTCACACCTGTAATCCCAGCACTTTGGGAGGCAGAGGCAGGCGGATGGCTTGAGGACAGGAGTTAGAGACCAGTCTGGTCAACATGGCAAAACCTGGTCTCTACTAAAAATCCAAAAATTAGCCTGCATGGTGGTGCTCCTGTAATCCCAGCTACTTGGGAGGCTGAGGCACGAGAATCGCTTGAACCTGGGAGCTGGAGGTTGCAGTGAGCCAAGATTGTGCCACTGCACTCCAGCCTGGGCAGCAGAGCAAAACTCTGTCTCAAAAGAAAAAGAGGGGAGAACATGGCTGGAAGGGAAGAGGATGAGTCTGTGGAAATGTGGAAAGAAAACTGGATGACGTGTTAGGAGTTGGCGAGTTTTGATTCAGGCTTTTCCACTAGCTATGTAGCACTAAGGAAGCCATTTTGCTCCCCTTGGATTCCCTCCTAATATTATCAGCTAAGTAGGTTAAATAATATCATCTCTAAGGTCCCAGTCAGCTCTGAGACCACAGGACACTAAACATGTCGATCAAGAATAGTGGCTAATAATGATTTTGTAGGTGTATATTACTCAACCATTTGTTTAGAAGACCTGAAACATAAAGGTCTTCTAAACAAATGGTTGAGTAAAAGTGGCAAATCATGAAAGAGCATATGTAATATTATTTTTGTAAATCATGGTTACACAAACATAAGCAGAGAAAAAAAAAGTATGGAAAGTTATATGTCAAAAACCAATGCCCTTATCTTTAGATGGCAGGCTTGTAGGTAATTAGTTTCATCTTTTATTTTCTATATTTTTCTACAACAAAGATGAATTAATATTACTTATGCAGTTAATACACTAATTTTTTAAAGCTCAAAGACTGAGCTCAAAGGATGAATAAAGGAAAGCAAGAAGAATTTCCGTGAGTTGTTTGGGGGGTTACAGTCCACCAGAGTTCTGGGAATTTTTATAAGTGCAATTCTGGACTGAAGGAGATGATGTGGATCTTGGATCTAAACAGAAAGAATGTGCTTTATTCAGAAACCTAGGGAGCTCATCCTAGATTTGGAAAATGAAGAGACATAAAAAGACAGGGATCCTGTGGTTAAGAGCTAGAACAGAAATGACTGAGTTAACAGAGAGTAAAACAGAAAACATTTGGAAGAAATAAGGCAATGCTTTAAACTTGTGTCAAGCTAATGATATAAAATATTATATGCATGTAATTTAACTGCATGTATTACATGCATATTATAAAATTATATTATATGCATGTAATTTAATAGTATGTATGCATGTTTTAAATAACCCCAAATTCTTTCATGTAAGAGCATATATCTTTATCATTTCATTTTTATTTTTTATTACTTTTAGAGCTAAGCCTCGCTATGTTTTCTAGTCTGGCCTCAAATTTCTGGGCTCAAGCTATCCTGCCTTAGCCTCCCAAGTAGCTGGGACTACAGGCTTGCACTACCATGCCTGGCTTTTATTATTTCAGTGGCTACTGCCAAAATACATCCAAATAGTGATAGCACTTTATACTCTCACTGATGTAAATGGCTATATCCTCAGATCCTGAATGATACTAAATTAGATTCATGTTTTCATTTTTCGCTAATCTGATCAGTAAAAGATGTATATCAAATTTTAATTTCCAGTTATATAATCATTAGTATGTTCAATATCCTTTCACATAATTGGGAAATAGAAGTACTGTTTAGGGCCATTATTTTGGAATTGCCTGTCCTTACACAGCTTTGCTTGTCTTCTGTTGGGTTGTTTGTTCCTTACTGATCTCTAGGAGATCTTTGTATACTAAAAACATTAACTCTTCAACCATCAAATATGTTGCAAATATTTTCTTCAAGTCTGTTACCTTTTAACTTTTATGATGTCTTTTAGTATGTAGAAGTTTTTCTTTCAAAAATTCAATTAAATCTGCCCACTTTCTTCCTTTATGATTTCTGAGTTTTATGTTACTGCTTAGGAAGGCTTTCCCCATCCCAGCATAATAAATATGTCATCTCATGTTTTCTTTTAATGATTTAATAATTTTGCTTTTTATAGTGATATGTTTAAAATCCATCTGTAATGTATTGTGAATATGGTATGAGCTATAGCCTTAACTGCATCTTCTTCCAAAAAGATAATTATTCCATTACCACTGAATAGACTTTTCCTCCTGACTTAATATGTTCTACTTATCTGTACCTATACTTTGCTATTTTAATGCCATATAATTTGTAATACCTACAGTTTGCCATTTTAATGCTATTGTGCTCATAGTAACTTTGTAGTCCATTTTACAATCTAATATAGCACATATTCCCTTCCTTTGATCCATCATTCATCTTTTTCCCAAAAATATTTACAGTGTTAGATGTGTACTCTTATTAGGTGAGATCTTTTTAATTAATTTTTTCTTATTTTTTGAAATTAAGCTTCTGGTAGGCCTTGCATTGTAATACTAAGTCTGTCCGCCCAGGATCATGGCATGTCTTTCTTTCATTCAAGTCTTGGTTCATATCTTTCAGTAAACTTTCATATCAATTTTGTGAATAGAATTATTTTTACATTTCAAATTCAACTAATAATTATCAATAGAAAGTAAAAACATTGATTTTTTTTCAATATTTATTTTGTATCCAGGTATGTATTAAATATTTTAGTAGAATTTCTTGGATATTTGAAGTATATTCTGCAAATAATGGCATCCTGTGATCCAGCAATCATGTTAGGAATCTATCTCATAGAGATAATAATGTAGACATAAGGATATGTGTATGTAAAATATTCATTTCAGCATTATTCCTAATAGCAAAAATATGAAAATAATATGAGAGATGTGTAATAAATTATGACATACACATACGCAGTTATTAGATAGCGGGCAATAGAGCTTTATGGACTGGTCTGGGAAAATTGCCATGTATATTGTTACATGAAAAAAAGCAATTTAAAATTATGTATAGCAAGTCCCATTTCTATAGGTATATTTATATAGATACATACATGCAAAATAGCTATTTAATGCTTATTTAATTTAAACATTTTATTTGTGTGTGTTTGTTTTAAATGTCTGTATAAACATAAGAAAATGTCATGCAATAAACACACTCTACTAACTCTGAAAGATAGGAATTGTGATAGAAAGATGGTCTTTAGCTTCTTGTAGACAATTTTGCAATAGATAGTTATGGTCTTTTTCCCTTGTTTTCTGTTTACTTTTCAAACAAAGACTTTAAATCACTGTCTTGAAATTAAAAAATAAAATAAAATAGCCAATGCTCCAAACTACCCCACATTAGACCTAGTAGGACAGGACCCCTATTTGAGAAAGAAAAAGGTGTGTTTTGGATGCCATTCATTGCATTGGAATGTATCTCTGGAGGTGGGATTTACACCTGTGAGTAAAGGTTCTGTGAGCTCCACTTGTTTCGTGGCTGTCTGCTAGATCTTAAGCCCGTCCCTGATATGAAAGAAAGAAACGAGCATCCCAGGGATGTGGCAAATGTCTAAGTTTGCACTCCTAAGCAGTATTCTGGGGATTCTTGATGGTTTCTCTTATACTTACTACTTTTGCAGATGGGAAAGGGAGGCGCCCAGGTGTGGTCCTCTAGACACTGGCTCCAATTGCTGCCCTTGAGGATGTAATGATCACTGCACTTAAACGTGATTTTGTCACTTACATTCACAGGCCCCGAAGAATAGACTTCGCCATTCACCAGCACAGGGTCAGGACAGTGGCCCACTGAAGAAGAAAATAAGAAATAATCTGAAAGGGCAAGGCTAAATCTCAACACAGCAAAGGCTGGACCTCCTCAGTCTTCATTGAGAAAACAGCAAGTTAGATCTAGTACTGCATATTTTGAATTGGGTGAAGTACATGGTACTACCATATCAATACAGAATGAAGAAAGGGGATTGACCTAAGTACGGCCAAAAAGATCTTTGTCATGCTCAAGAACAACATGACCTGGGAACCGAAAGTAATTAAGTACATAACTGAAAATTACCAATAGTATGCTTGTTGTACTGTTACATTAAGCATGGCTCAAAATTATTGAGCCTATGTTTGAGGCAAGTCTTTCCTTTCCTTTCATCCACCCAAATGTATACTTACCATTTTTTATTTTGTTATGCTTTTTCCCATGGAGTGGAAAAAAAAAAAAAACAGGAGAGAATGCTCAGGTACATGAGTTTGGTTATACGAATGAAGGATAATAATATTGGTGTGCTCTACTTGGGTATACAAGAGAACTAATACAACTATTCTTTTAAAAATAGTAGTAATAAATGGAATATGGATGAATTATTACCCATCTCCACAGAGGATACCAGAAATGAGTTTTGTGACCTTGAGCAAGTCAGTGGGATCTCAATTATCACATTTGTAAACTGAGAATATAAACTATTTCCAGTTCAAAAGTTGATGGGTGAAATAAAATGATACAATGTACTTCCTTCAAAATAATTAAGTGAGGATATACATGAAACAAGATTAGTCAGATGTGGACAATTGATGAAATTATGTGATGAGTCTATATGAGTTAATTTGACTCTTCTGTCTTTTGTATACATTTAAAATTTTTCATAACATAAACTTTTTCAAGAAGCATCAGGTTAAACAAATTACAGCAAAAAAAAATAGTACTAATATCTGGAAGAAATTTCTTTATTTCCCACAGGGTGAATTGATTCTATTAATTCAACTAAATTAATACTGATCAAGATCTGATCATGGAGCTTCCAAGAGAAGCTCCTCCACTGGAGTGCTTTAAAAGAGGGCTCCCAGAAATTGAGAATTTTTGTTTTCCCATAAAGTTTTACCATGGCTCACAAGAAGTAGGATGTGAAGGAGTAAAACAGAATATCAACACAGGCAAAGATGTAGAAAAATCTAACTTACAGCAGCACTCAGTAGTGGTGTTATCCCACTCCTTAGAGGCATTGCAAAAAAGGGTCTTCTTTCCTACCAGGTGGTAGCCCTTGATACAAACATAAGTCCCCAGAATCTGTCCATCCACCTCCTTTGCAACAAATATGCTATTGTCCACTGGAGGAACTTCTGGACAGTGCTCTGCTGGAAGGAAAAAGAAAACAGATTCATTGGCCGTATCATGTGCTGTCGGGGAAACCTTATTAGATTTCCCCTTCCTCGTCTCTTTTTGCTGGATTACTGATTCTGATTCTTATAGTCTTCTATGTCCATGTACATCCATGTCCCTCCCTTCTAGAGAATTTCCAAAGTTTTATTTCCAAAAGAATTACAGGAATTTTACTCAAATTCAGCCACAAGTTGTCCACTCCTAAACAAATGGTTCCCTCCCCAAATAGCTGTCCTGGAGTTTAGAACAAGTAAGACCTCACAGGATTTTGAAATTAGTACTCTTTTTGCTCCCAGAACAGAAAAGGAAAGTAAGCAGTAACCACCCACTTCAGAGAGCAGGATCATCATTAAATGTATACTAAGCTCCTACTGAGTACAGAACATTAGGATAATGTGAGATTTTTCAATAGAAGAAATAAATAATATAAATGCAAACTTCCTTAAAGCTCTAAACAGAGTTTCTCATAACCCCACAAATTGACACCAAATGCCTGGTAAGCTGAACTGAAGGAAAGCATACATACCATTTGAAGCAGAAACCAGCCCCACAACCACAAGACAGCATGCACACCAATAAAACATCTGGTGATCAAAGTCCTCGCCCCAGGCTGGAATTCACCCAGCCCAGACACCTGGTTTGAATCAAAAAAGATCTTCTAACATGCTTAAGACCAGCCCAACCAGCTACTTTCTAGAGAAGAGGTAATATGGATTTCCCCTCCCTGGAGAAAAAGAAAAAAAAAATCTTACAACAGGAAATCTGAACAGCTGTAAGAAAGCTGGCATAGGGAGAGACTGCAAAAATACAAAGGGATGGCAAAAGAGTTGCCAGTTTTAAAACTCAGTTTCAGAAATTTCCTGGTTTCTGGGAATGCAAATCCAGTTGACCCAGTCTTTTTGAACCGCAGGTTTATCCTTCCCCAACAGACATGGGCCAAATGGTCTTGCCATGACCTTGACTTCTGTCAATATTTGCCCGTGTTTACAGTCCACATTCTGTAACTCTGGCCAGCACCGGGGGAAGAGAAGGGGCTGTCAATCCCTGGTACTTTCTCAGATAAGATCCAACTTTGAATGTTACCTCATCCTCCTTTCCTGAATATCAGATATCCTAAGACTGTAAGCAGCACCAAAGACAGAAAGCTCAAGGAAGTGAACTAACCTGACCTGCCTCTGTCCCTCCAGATCCATGACTTCCCAGCAAGGAGCTGGTCTTAACTGACTTTAAAACTGAGAGCTCCAAAGTCCTGCAGTGACACATTGTCCTCATTGGCTGGGCCTGTACCAGGCTTCCTACTTGGTGGCTCTTCCTGGGACAGGATTTGGCCTGAGTCCAGAGTTAACCAAATGAATAAAGAGAGAGGTGAGGGGAATGCTTTGGTCTCAGGAATTAAGGCATGTAAAATTGCCTTGGGGGCTCCCGTTTCATCTTGCTCATGACTATTATAACACTTGGTTGGTTCTCTGTGCTCTAATTATGAAACTGGGGTAAAATTCCTACAAAATTTCAGGTTTTAATAAAATAGTAAAGCATTTAGGACACAGCAAGGTTACAAACGTTCTTCTCTTCTGCACCCATTGTTACTACTTTGTAATGATTAATTTATGTCTTTCTCCTGAAAGGAATCAGGATATGCCATACCCAAATATGCCACTTTGGCATAAAGATTATTTTAAGCTAAAGATATTTGAGATTCAGTGATGTGGAAAGGAACAAAGCTTTTTTGGGGTTATCTTATCTGACTAAGGGTGGCAACCTTGGAGATAAGGTGGCCATAAATTAATTCCTTTTCAGGGCAGATCAATTCTGGAAGGGAGAGCATGAGTAAAACATATTTCAAATTCCTTCTCCAGGGAAATCTCATGGCCTTGAAGGAGATAGAAAGACTGCTCATATATACAAACATTATCACAAACTTTCTTATTTCTTACTTTTCCCCTGAAAACCCTCTTATCTTTCCAAAAAGTAATCTGTTTTCTTTTTTAAGATGGTGTCTTGGCACAATGTTGGCTCACTGCAACCTCTGCCTCCTGAGTTCAGGCAATTCTTGTGCCTCAGTCTCCCAAGTAGCTGGGATTACAGGCATGTGCTACCATACCTGGCCAATTTTTGTGTTTTTGGTAGAAACAGGGTTTCACCATTTTGGCCAAGCTGGTCTCAAACTCCTGCCCTCAAATGATATACCCATTTCGGCCCCACAAAGTGCTGGGATTATAGGCATGAGCCACCGCACCCAGCCAGTAATCTATTTTCTTATAAGTGCCTTTCTTCTCCCCACCTGCACCTATTAAGATGATGTATAAGTCCCCAATTCTTACCAACTTTTTAAATTACTTATCACTGAGTTTTCCCACATGTACTCATGTTGCATGCATAAATAGAATTTTCTCTCCTGTTAATCTGTCTTAGTCTAATTTGCAGGTCCCAGCCATTGAATATAATACAGTAGAGAAAAGGTGTTTGTTTCCTTCCCTATATTCCCATATGAAACTACTAACCCCGGGACAGGGTTTGTGTCTGAACTGTATTTGTATTCTCTTCCACAGTGCTTCATATTGCAAAGCAATTGTCTCTTAAATTAATAAAAGTAATGCAGAAATAAATGAAAAAAATGGAAACTCTACCACAGGCCCCAAAATCCATATAATCACTTGTCATTTAGTGTATGCTGCTTTATAATTTTTCTCTTATCATTTCTCAATTAATATGAAAATTCCTGCAGTGTAAGCATCCTCTAAGATACAATTTTCAAAAAGTTAAGAATATGACACTTATGCAAATATAAGATAAATATGTATCAAAGGTTTAATTCAACTCATTAATTAATTAGGAACCATCCAGATACTACAACTTGTTCAAAGAAGAATTTGAGGAATAGGAATGCATATAGTCAGACAGTCGAAAGCATTCTGAAGTGACCTTTCTAATAGATACAAAACTGGTTAATATCCTACAGAGTAACAAACTATAATATTTGCAATTGGCTTTCTACCTGGTGGAAAGTAATTAAAACAAAATGGCCAAAATGTATGTGCTCTACCATAATCAGGAATCATTTTCATTGTTCTCAGATGAGAATCATTTTCATTCCTATCAATTTGCTGCAAATTATCCTCTTAAAGAATTCTAAAAGAGCCTAATTAATATAAAGTCCATCAGAGTCGCATACTCCTGTGAATTGATCATCTCCAGAGGGTCTGCTAGAAAATGCCCAGAGATCTATTGAACATTCACTCCAATGTCTTTTTGCTAGTCCTAAGCTTTGAATAATTTTTCTTAACATACTCCATGTTCTGCTTCTTGAGGAATGCATGTTCTTCAGTATCTTTTATAGATTTATATACAGAATGTTTATATAATAAATTATTTTAAAAAGGAAAGAAAATCTAGTTTACCCCTACATAAATATAGAGATAAAATAGAACATGTATTACAGGAAATAATTGCAAGTAATTCTTCATCTTAACGGCTTACTTCAGATTGAGAACTATTAGGACTTTAGAAACCGTATTGCTTATACTGTTGTCTTACTAATATTTCTCCATAAAATATAAAAATATTCACACTAAGTGCCTATATAGAGACAATACATATCATCACAGTTTGGGTCGGGTTTTTTCTGTTAAATGAGTTAGAAGAAAACTTTGCCTCAAAGGTGTTCAGATTTTAGAATTACAGATTAAAGAGAGAAACAGAGAGTGATCGAGAGAAAGAGAGAGAGAGAGAGAGAGAGAGAGAAAGAAAGAGAGAGAGTAATATGGTGGGTCCTGAGGGAAAGATAGAATCAGAGATGGATGCAGAGAGACGGAGAAGCTTTGGAAGGGTTGTCTGGGGACTCTGAAGACAAGTCTCCACCTGGCACTGCCATTGTCCCCCACCACCCCCTACCCCAACCCCACTCCTCCCTCCCCAGCCCTCCCTCCCCTAAGGACAAGCAAGAGCATCAGAGACAGAGACAGACAGAGATGGAGACAAAAGACAAAGGAGACACTGACACAGTGAATCAGCGAGAGACAGAGACTCTGAAGCACGTGCGAGGTCGGTGCTGGCAGAGGGGTTTCTCTTTTTCCCTCTGCCTCCCTCCTCCTCTCCGCAACGTCTCCCCTTTCACCACCTTCCTGCCTCACTTTGCTCCCCTCCCAAGCCTGCATCTTCTTCAGGGCTTTACCTTGGCTACAGGACACGGTCCTCCTGGAGCTCCTGATGGGTGAATATTTATACAACAAGAGTAAATATAGATTATAGGCTTATATATTTTACTATGTGTATCCAATGTTAGATAAATTAATAAATGACCATTTGCAGGCTCTTCTATTCCCTTGAACATTAAGAATAATTGGATTTATGCCAGACTGTTTCCTGGAGAACTGGGATAATAGCTCAGGTGAAACCATTGTTCTCAGACTGGTTTCACTGTTTCACGATGGAATAGGCAAGGTGAGTGTAGTGGCTCATGCCTGTAATCCCAACACTTTGGGAGGCCAAGGGAGGTGGATGGCTTGAGCCCAGGAGTTTGAGACCAGCCTGGGCCACATAGCAAGGCATCATCTCTACCAAAAAAAAAATACAAATATTAGACAGACATGGTGGCATGTGCCTGTAGTCCTAGCTACTTGGGAGGCTAAGACAGGAGGATCATCTGAGTCCAGGAGATCAAGGCTGCAGTGAGCTGTACTTGCACCACTGCACTCCAGCCTATGCAACAAAGCAACAACCTGTTTCAAAACAACAACCGTAACAAAACACAAAGAACTGTTCAGAGGGTAATTAAAGGAAGAGCCCAGGAGGTGAAGAAGGAGGAGTAGAAACGTAAAAGTCAGCAATGCCCAATCTGGGGGAAGAGTTGTGGGGAGTTATAAAAGGGGCACACACATTGCAGTGTGTGTAAGATTTTAAGGAAATTAGGGAAAGACTATTTTAAGAAGTTCTACATGGTGTCATGAATGGATTCCTTTTGGTATTTATCAAGAGAATTTAGAAAAGATTTAAATTGCTCTTCTAATTCCTTTTTACACATTGGGTTGATGTTTCTTGAATGCCTAACCAAAACAGCCTAGGTCAGAAAAGTAGCCTTAAGGGAGATTCCATGAGAATATAAATTTTCAAAAGAATTTAATCATATTGCCATGTGTGTACCCATTCAACAATCTTGCATGTTCTTCACATGTACCCCAAAACCTAAAATAAAATAAAATAAAATAAAATAAAAATCATGCATGAAACACTGTTGAATAAGCTTCAATTATGACTTTAGATGGACGTGCACTGTGGCAAGATCAGAGCTGATGAATGAAAAATACCCTAAGTTGTAGGGGACCAGAATAAGTCACCTCAAAATATGCTTCTTTGGCATAAGGATTATTTTGAACTGCAGGTAAACGAGATGCAATGGAAACAGAAAAAAAAGCCTTCCTGGAGTTTCTTTTAGATGGCTATAAGCAGAAACTTCTGAGAGATGAGGACTGCTGTAAATCCCTTCTTCCCAGGGAGCTTTAGGGCTGTGAAGAAGTCAGTGTCAAGATGGACTTACACAAACCTTCTCCATTAGTTTCTTTCAGGTATTTGCCCAAAATTTGCAGCCCTAGAAACTTAATATACTTTTCCTTTGTCTTGTCACTTCTCTACAAATTTATTGCTCTTTTGTTAAGATGCTATATAAATCTAAGCTCTAACTCCCTTTTGAGTTATTTATCATGGGGTTCCTCCCAGGTGGGGTGTGCTGCACACATTAATAAACTGTGTGCTTTTCTCTTTTCAATCTGTTTCGTCAGTCGAATTTACAAAGTCTCAGGCAGAGAACCTAGGAGGGTAGAAGGAAAAATAATTTTTTCCTCTCTTAGGAAGTAATGGCAGCCTAACTCCTCAAAGGCAATTGCTTATCTTATTATAGCCCTTCATACCTGCTACAATGTTTCAGTTTCCTACTCAGGCAGATTGCCACTTCTTCCTCAATAGCTGTTGAACTCTTCTTTTGTAACTAAACCCTAATTATAGCTGGCACAAAGCCACTTAGAATAAAAATATTCCAGCCTGCATGAAAGCTATATGTAGCCATTTGACTACGTTTTGGACAATGAGATGCAAGCTTAAGTGTGCTTGCAAAATCTAGGAAATATTCTTTTTTAATTTTTTACTTTATAGTAGATGTCTATATTTATGGGTTACATGAGAAGGAAAATATCCTTAAAAGAAGTTGGTATGTCCCGTTGCCTTCTTCCTTCCTGCTGGCCAGAGTGTAAACATGTTTCCTGCAAATGGAGTAGCCACCTTCTTCTATGAAGTAGAATCCAACACATTGTTCTTTTCTTTCTCTCTCTCTCTCTCTTTTTTTTTCTTTTGCTTTTTGGTTTTTTGTTTTTTGGTTTTTGAGACGCAGTCTCACTCTGTTGCTAGGCTGTAGTGCAGCGGTGCGATCTCAGCTCACTGCCACCTCCGCCTCCTGGATTCAAGTAATTCTGCCTCAGCCTCCTGAGTAGCTGGAATTACAGGCTTGCATCACCACGCCCAGCTAATTTTTGTATTTTTAGTAGAGACGGGGTTTCACCATGTTGGCCAGGAGGGTCTTGATTTCTTGACCCCATGATCCACCTGCCTCGGCCTCTGAAAGTGCTGGGATTACAGGTGTGAGCCAGCGCACCTGGCCACATTGTTCTTTGAGAGAGAGACAGAGAGAGATAGAGCTTGAGAGAGAGAGACAGAGAAAAGAGAGAGAGAGACAGAGAAAGAGAGGTCGACTAGCATGATCATAGCTTCCTGCAGCCTCAAACTCCCAGGCTCGGTCAATTCCCCTACCTCAGCCTCTTGAATAGGTAGGACTACAGATGTGCACCACCATTCCTGGCTGATTTATTTTTTATTTTTTGTAGAGATGGTGGTCTCACTATGTTGCCCAAGCTGGTTTTGAACTCCTAGCCTCAGGTGGTCCTCCACTTCAGCCTCCCAAAGAGCTGAGATTACCAGAGTGAACCAATGTGCCCATGGAGATGTTATTTTAGATTTACTGAAATCCACAGCTGAAACTAACTCTAATCTGAAGCAGAGTTTGAGTGAAATGACTCAAGAATTTAAATTCAGAAAATAATATTTAACAGACTTTATTAAAGCATACTCTGACACAGTTTCCCATCCACAAATTCTACAAAGACAATGGATGAAAGAGGAGAGAACCTAGGAAGTGAAAACTGAATGTGAACGATGAGGCAGACATATCAGTAAGGAAGGAAACCCAAATGGATAAATGAGTTATTATCTGAAAATAGGCTGGATGCTTGGTAATGGGCATTAAACTTACTGAGTATAGACCCCTATAGAGCTGCAATGCTGCTTCCCAGGTGTTCCTATGCTTCTGAAATTATTTTGCTTAATTGCAGAGAAACTCTCCTATAGAATCCAATCTGATTTTCACAGTGTTGCATACAACCAAAATTGGGAATTCAGAAAAGTAGTTGTTCTGTACGTAAAGGGATGAAGGAATGCAGCTGACATTGGCTTGATGAGAATGAAACAAGACAGTGGTTTAATGCTTTTAAGAGAAAGAAAATATTACTCTCCATGATTACAATCATTAAAAACCACATTCTTAAATATCTCAGTATCCAGTAAAAAATATTTCAGTACATCATACATTCACCTCCTCTGCTTAAATAGTATCAAAACATGTCACTGGCTTACTTTTTCTTTTACACGTTAAAGGAGAGATGGACAAGAGGGTATGGAGAGTATTACCTAGCTCCCGATTTCCTACCCTGAGGTCCAAGGATGGGTTTCAGGTCATGACCTCCCTAAACTGTATGCAGAACCTATGTGTCAACCTTTTTCTGAGTAGAGATTCCTTAGCATGTCAAATTCTCAGATGAGTTCAAGAGAATGAATATAAGAGAATGAATGTAGGTTAGATGGTGCAAAGTACTTCTAGAGACCGTAAACCTTAGTGATGGGCCATTGTTAGACTCCACAGGAAGTGTCCGTGGAGTCATCACCTCCCACCAAGTTCAATACCAGCTTGGGCAGCATAGTAAGACCCTATCTCTACAAAAATTTAAAAAAAAAAAAAAAATTAGCCAGGGCAAGCTAGTGAATCTGAAGGTTGATGCTCCTCACAGTGTGTCCTGAGTGAAGACCTTGGAGAAGTTTGAGAAATGGTGTAATAATCAAAGCCACAGGAGAAAAGCAAATAACGACCATCACCCAACACTGAAGCACTCTCTGAGTAGTCATTTTCTAATGCTGGTATCTTTGCTAAGTTACCAGCAACATTTTAAAATAGTGTGGCATGTGTCTGTTGGGTCTTAGCATTTACCTTGTTCTGAGATATCATGGGCTTTATAAAAATTCCCCCAGTGTTGAGGTGTGTCACTCAGTAATGGTGCTCATTTACCTCTCTGTAAAACCTCGAGAATGATTCCAGACACCCAGCCTTTTACAAATGATGACTTGATGGCTGAACTGGAGAACACTTGCAGAAGTGCCTGGAGATATTTCCAAGGCAATTGCACACCTTGATCCTACATCCTCATTGCTGTCAGTTCACCCGCTAGATTGTTAAAGCTCAATGTATTCATCAGTACCTATAACCACTGTCTCTCACCTGATTTCAAATTGGAGAATTCACAAGTCGTTTTCATTCTATCAGAAGAACCCTTGAACTTAAAGAATTTGGAAATGCTGTTGTTATTAGGGACATTTCATTTTATCTCTATTGCAACTGACCCCAAAAGAGTGTTCCAAGTGGCTTTATCATCTACATTTATGTAACCATTACCTAACATTATTTGGTCAAGGTCATTCATGAGGGGGAAAGCATGGGTTAGGTTATAGACCCACTGTTAACCTTTCTTTTCCAATAATAAATTCTAGACGAAGGTCAGGGACTTTGTGTTAGTTATTGCCTGGCAACTAACAGGTAGTTGCTAAATATTTGTTAAATAAATGAATGAAACTCTAGGATGTCAATAATGCATGGTAGTCATAATCTTACGGATATCATTTTGAAATGCTGGTGGAATTTGAACTGGTTAAAATTATTAATTGGAAATATACATACAACCTCATAATTTGAAAACCATTTTAAAGAATCTAGTTTCAAACACATTTTGGACAATGTTATTAATATTTTGCATATGTATATGGTACCAAATGTTATCTTTTTGTGTGTTACCTTAAAATTAATTGTATTTTTATTTAAAAATGATTTTATTTTATTTTCTTATTACAAAAGCAATACATATTACTCATGTATTTTAGCATTATTTTATTAATCCAGAAGATAAACTTTTCTCCAGAGAAATGCATCTCTTGGTTTACACTTATAATAAAAATCAATGAGAAAAAAAAAAGTATTCAAAAAATCCACTGTCCCTTAACCTCGTTATTTTCCTTTTACAGAAGACAGATATCTACATTCTGGAAATGTAACTTAAGTTAATATGACATTAAACTTAAAAGCTCAAACTATCTAAATTTCTACCAAAAAAAAAAAACACCACCAACAACATAAATTACATTACATTCTGATTAAATACATACAAACAGTGACATGAAGACTCAAAAATGCCTTACATGGGTAGAATAAATAAGTATATTGCCTGATCAACAAAAGACAGTTTTTGATGCAGAGAGAAACTCATATCACAACAAAGTCATTACAGTACAGCATGCAGTAGGCAGCCAGATGAAAATCATCTGCTACAGAGTAAGAAGCCTTCCTGAAGGCAGCTTTGCACGTAGAAAAGAAGCTCCTAGTTGCTGGATGCTGAACCGCCTGCAGCCCAGCTCATCACATCTTAGGTAATAGAGTCCTGTATCATCCACAGTATAAAAGAACCATTGGAGAAAAGCTACATTTCATTACTTTTCTTGCTACTCACCCATTTGCCCAGCAAGTGAGCATTTGACCGAAAGGGAAAAAAAGAAAGAAAAGTAAAGCTAAAAACATACTATTCTTTAAAAAAATAGATTTTCCTTGCAAGATATAATATCCTTTGGGGATTCCATACTCTCCTTCAGGAACAGTGACATGTCAAAATCACATTTACAGAGATACATTCATACATTTGACAATCACTAGGAGTTATCTGATATATCTGTAAGAGGAACTGAACGACCAATGCACAGAGGCACTGGTCCACAACGCTGCCACCCTCACTTTTACATGAAAGACCAGTGACCACAATAATGACAAGTGGCCAAGAGGCAGATATCAGAAGACTGCTGCTCTCCAAGTCACAGCCACACCTTTCTCAAGGACTGCATCATGGTGACAGACCCCACAGAGGGGCATGTATCCTTCCACCTGTTCTGAAGCCAAAATACTCCCTGATAGGGAGCTTTCTTGACTTACTCATGTCATATAAATGGCACTCTCCTTTTCTCTCCAGCCCACATTCCCAACCACCGAGGAGAACTACACAAGCCCCATCTTCAGCTATGAGAGGCACGTGAACCAAGTAGAAAGTACAGCAGTTGTTACAAAAGGGAACTTAGAAGATGGGTACCCATTCTGGGGAGTCTTGCAGTCAGATCCTGTCTGAAAGGGCCTGGAACAAGAAAAACTTCTCTAAATGAAAAGGTTGCTACTGACATCTATTCTTGTATCACCGCAGAAGAGAGGTTTTAGGGACTGAATTTCTCATAACACCCTCCATTCACCTGTGATTTGTCTCATTTCCAATGTGGCAAATGGTAACTGCTAGCATATGTATACTGGACTCTAGCCTGCTTGCCTGGAACAGATGCAGGAACCAGCTCTCACTGCATAGGAAAGGCTTTCTGGAGCTCAGTTTTCTCACTTGGCAAGTAACTCTGAAGAGGTGCATTTGCACTCTGGGCAAAAAAGAGCCAGCAAAGGATGCAGACAGTCACAGTAGGATGTTAAGTGCCTATACAGAATGAGATTGACCAACTTGGACCAAACCCAGCAAAGAGATGATAAAAAGTCATTGGTTCAGGCTGCTAAATGTTTTGAGGCACAGGGAAGGTTAATTTTTCAGTATAACTCCCATTAGGCAAAAGGGGAGGAAATATGGTGACGTTTCTCCAGGTCTCATTTTGGTGGCCCCAAAAGTCCAGTTCCCACTTAACTTCCTGTTCTAGCCTCTGTGGAGCTGACATCCCAAGCTTTTCAGTAGATCCCAGTCCTTTGGAGAGGTGTGGTCTGAACCTTCACATCATCAGCAAGCCAGCATGAGAGACGCTGCGGAGGGGCGTCTGCGCACAGCCAGATTGGTTTCTGCTGCCTATGAGCCAGAGAGGAAGAGACATAAAGGCATTACACCACTGGCCAAGCAGCAAACATAAAAGTAGAGCAGACTCCTTCCCCTACCTTCCCTCCTCCCTTAACCTCCTCATCCCTACATCCACACACGTGCATGAACACACTGGCATGCCTACACACACACCTTGACTCTGGGGAGTCAGGCAAACTCGAATGGTGTAGTCATGGGCTTCTTTCCCTGAGGAGCTGACCTTGTGACCATATTGGACGAGGCATTCCTTTCAGACCTGGACCATAAGCTACATACCCAAAATATGAAGCAGAAGCAGTCAGAATCCCTCTGGTAGAAGGAGATCGTGTAGGCTATGTCAGCCAAAAGACCATGCCAATAAAGTGGCATTGTAGTCAGGGCTACTTGGCTTCTGAGGAGGGTCCCTACTGTTGCAGTTATAGGAATCCCTTCTGAAATCAGTCATCAGAGCAGATCAACTTCTTCCCATAAACTGGCATCTAACATTTTACCTTGTGGGAAATTCTTCCCCAAGAATGGTGTTTCTCAAATGTTAAATGTGCATATGAATCACCTGGTGGTCCTGGTAAAATGAGGATTCTGACTCAGGAGGCCTGGGATGGGGCCTAGGATTCTGCATTTCTAATGAGCTTCTGGTCCTTGTTAAGGTAACAAGGAATAAGGCATGAGGACAGTAAAACAATCCCATCTGCATTTCCTGTCCCAAAAGAAATGAAATACTGTTTTATACCATTGACCGTAATCTCTTTAGAAATGGGCAAATCACATTTTAGGAGCAACAGTCCACTAAGTGCTAAAAAAAATCTCCAAATGTTTTCTTTATAACAGATAATATGAGTTACATGTTGCTAATGGGAGTTACTGCATAGTGCAATGAAGTGTAATTGTTTTTTAATTCTTGCATAAGTGCCAACAGGTGCACACACCTATTGAAGTTCATGCACTTTCTCTGATGTTCTTCCTATCTTCCCCAGAAGGTGGCAGAAGAGAGCCATGGCTATACCATGGTCTTCAATTAAGTTAGAACTTTGTTGGCTTGTCTGAGTCTGAATCCTTGTGCAGCATGAGGCAAAGTTTTAGGGATGGGGAAGGGATGGGAAACACAACTGAAAATACAAAACAAAAAACCCAGAAGCCTTCTGATAGGTTCAAGTTACTCAACAATTTTATTTACCCATTCTACACACACACGCACAAAAACACATTTCGAATACAGTTTAAAACACCTTAAATGGATCTGAGTGGCACACTTTGTTATCAGTGACACCTGATTAAATCAGAATGTTGCCAAAGGCCTATGTTCCTACTTTCAGCAGAGCAGTGCCTAGGACATCTGCAGTCGAACTCTATTCCTAAGCTTCCCAATCTGATCCATTCCCATTCAACCCAGAGGTGCTCAGCCCCACAGATTCCCCTTCCCAAAGGGCACCGTGTACGGTCAGCCCTTTGCTTTTGCCATAGCAAAACCATCACCATACCAGCATAAGTTGATCTTCTTGTTACACCAACGTAATAAAAAATGTACATAAGCAATTCAGATACAAAAACATTGAGTAAGTAAACATTGGTCACAGATATCCAGTGAAAGGCTTACTGGAAAAAATACTTTTGCCAACCCTTAAAATCAATTTCTGAATGCCAAATTTTCTTCTCATTTTTATTTATTAGATTCAGTGTAAAAGCCAAATGCAAGGCTGACTAAAAACAGCAGCCCTCTCCATTGGAATACAGCATTCCAGAACAGGGTAAGCTGGGGACACAGAAGCTTCAGAAACAGCAAAAGTGAAGTCCTGCCCTAAAGCAGGGGAGTGGATGAGATGACCTCAAGTAAGGGTAACAACTCCAGGCTCTGAACAGGCATTCCCTTAGCTGAGTTCACAAAACACTATAACAGTGATATGCAACCTTTATCTTTCACAAAATAAGGAGAATTTGGCCACCTCTATACAAGAAATGTCTATTTAAAATCATAGTGTACAGAACTCCCCAACAAAGAAAACATCTGGAGTGCTTAATTCCTTTCTTTGTTAGATACATTTAATAGACACAGAATTACAATAATATACATACACTTCAATGGGTGCAATCAGACAGCGGGCATACTGTGACTGTCAGCTTACAGACTCTATAGTCAGGCAACACCCAGATCTTACTAGTCTATCAGTCAGCACGCAGACACTACTAGAGTCTGTCAGTCAGTCAACATACAGACACCACAAGAGTATCAACCAGTCAGCATACAGACACTAGAGTCTGCCTGTCAGTCAGTTATCACACAGACACTACTAGAGTCTGTCAGTGACAAACAGATCCTACTAGAGTCAGTCAGCACACAGATCCTACTAGTTTATCAGTTGGCCAACATATAGACGCCCCTAGAGTCTCAGTCAGCACACAGACACTAAAGTCTGCCGGTCAGTCAGCACAGAGATCCAACTAAACACAGTCTCCCAGACAGTATGGGTCTAAATTAAATCCCTGGACACACTTCTGATATCTGTGTTACCTTGGGGGTGACCCACCAATGTTGCAACCTGACTCAGTCGTTATATATTTTTAAGAAGTCAAAATCCATACTAGAAAAGCTGGGTAAATCTATCAAATTTCTAGACAATGAAATGTGCATAAGACTACATAACCCAGATGTAGTTCTGATTACTGGATACATTTTCCCTTGCCATTGGCCACCCTAACCACCAAGGAGTTTCTGTCAATTAAGATCTCCTGCTTACAAAAAAAAAAAAAAAAAGCAACATAGATGAATTTATTCCCAAAGAGCTAGATCATGTTTCTTCAAAATGCCAGTGTTTCTGAAGATCAAATGTGGGTTGCAAAGAGGATTACGCAGATCCTCATATGGAATACTCAACCATTCTGTCTAGGGGTACAAATACATTGTATCCTTAACTCCAACTTCTTTGGAAACAAACAATAGCATCAACAGAACACCAGAACCAAAGCTATAGGGCAGATCCCCAGCACAAGGCAAGTTTTAGAAGCTTTTCTTATTCTACTTTCCAACTCAGTGTAAAATCATCTCTTTACCAAAACAAAAACAGCAATACAGATAAGAGCTAAATTCCAATCTAGGGATTAGGAGATAAGAAGAGAAGCCGCGGTTCTCCAAATCTGCTTTAGATTTCTCTTTCAAATCTGTCATAGACTTGAAGGAAGAATAAGAAAGCAGGATAATTTCCCTTTCTCCACTTTAGACAAGTGAATTTTCAAAAAACTTTTCAGAGGTGAGGTCTCACTATGTTGCCCAGGCTGGTCTCAAACACCTGAGCTCAGGTGATCCTCCTGCCTCAGCCTCCCCAGTATCTGGGACTACAGGTAATAAGCCGCAGCCACCAGCTTATTCCAGTAGATTAAATGCTGTGTCTTTATCTATTTCTCATGACACAAAACATATGGTCTCAGCAGAGAGTACTTTTAAGTCCATTTTTATTTTGTAGGACTTGTGATAGACACAGTCATAGCAATGTGTATATACCACAACCTGCATTCAAGTAAGAAGACCAGGAGAGAAAAGCTGAGAAGTAGAGATGAAACTTCTTTAAAATGTGGAGTAAAAGTTCTTTTCCATTCTACATTCTCCTGGCTTCTTCCTGCTGGACTTCTCTGAAGGGATCTTGCTTTAGAAATCAAAGGATGCTGAAGCCCTTGCTTGTCAAATTCCAATTTCTCATGTTCTATCTGAGGATAATAAGACCCCCCTCAGCTCCTCTTCTGAGGAAAGCAAGCTGCCACGGCGGAGAGTGGGAAATAACGTCAGGCTGAGAGCCAGAGTGAACATCCCAGTGACCTGTCTCTAACACTGGGGCTACTGACAGGTTAACACAAGGCTAGCTTGTTAGACAAGTCTCCTCTTGCTAAGAGTAGGTACAGTGTTAATCCAATCTGTGGATCAAAGTGCTCCCTCTTCTCATTCATTAGTTCTGAATTACTCTCACCTCATAGCAGACAAAAAGACTGAATGCCCATTTGGGCTACATAACTGGGAGCAAATGTAGACAACGCAACCTTGTAAAAGTACCAAATGTGCCTCCCCAACCGCATCTCCTTCTCACATTAGTGGTGGTGGAGGCATCCCCATCCCCCAATCCTTGTAGTCTCATAGCTATAGGACAACAGAAAAGTCAGGAGAAGCGATGTGATGGTGAGCACTTCTAGACTCAAGAGTGTTGCTATATTGCAAATGTTCGTTTGTTACAAATTATGTCGTGTCCCTTAAAATAACCTTCCTCTGGGCGATAACCTTTTCTTCTACTTCTGTGTGTCTTTCTCCTATCCCTGCCCCCACCAGCCCAAAGCTCCACAAAGACACTCAGTACACATTACATAACCACTAAACAGGAATAGCAGGTTACTTTACATCTTGGACATAATTTTGAGATGAATCGAGGTAAGCAACCTTTAGAAGCTGGCTCTGGTATCCTGCTTGGGACATATGACTAAAAGACTCGGGGTCAGGGAGTTGTTGCCTGTGATGACAACTTTACCATCCTGCAGAGTCTGAACCTCTCTCCAGGGTGCCTAATATTCCCAGCTGCTATCAGGAGACAATTATTTAATTCAGTGATTTCTTGCACATCGCTGAGCAATGGAAAGGATTAAAGATGGGACTGGAACCTAGACTGACCCCCTAAAACACAGCAGCCTGCCTTCCAGAGGGTTATATCATTTAATATTATGATCTGCTCGAACATCAAACCCAAAGAACTGTCCTTTAAGGACTATGAGGAATTCAGAATTCCTAGGCTGACACTTTTGTCTGAGGAAATACTATCCCAGTATTTTTCCACCTAACTTCCTAAGGTGGAGTTCTTAACCTGGGCTATGTCAGAATTATCCTGGAAGCTACGTAAATACACGCATGTCCAGACCAGATCCCAGAGATTCTGAGTCAGTATTAGGTGGAAGGTGGACACAGGCATGTTTATGATTCAACAATTCTAAACGGGATTCTAAGGAATACTCCTGGATGAGAACCACAACAAAAGGTCTTCCATTACCATGGAAGCAGACAAGCTGATGACTTTAAGGTGGGGAGTCACCTATCTCTTTTTAAAATCCCATGAGAACTCTAAACTTGCCTCTCAGAAAAACATATATATATTCGTACATTTTGCATGCAAAACTGGAAAAGAGGATAAGCCATCATGGTCATCAAGGGGCTAAGAACTCGTTCTCTGAACATTTTCTGTTTAACCCTACAAAGAAAATGAAATGACAGAAGTGATTAGATAAATATAAACAGTTAAGAGCTAGATCCCACAGGGTTCCGAGGACTTCTCTGGACATCAAGATGAGATAGTTTCTCCTTATGAACAAAAGAACACTCCAATGAGAGAGATTAAATTCATCATCAAACTTTTTCACATTTGAGAAATAAATGCTAATGTAAAAACTATTTTGTTTTGACGTGTCTTTCTTCTTAAACAGGGTGTGAAATTATGCGAAAATAAGCCGTTTTAGTGAACTGTTCTCTGCCTCTTGCCTTGAGCAATTCAAACATCAGTGGTGACTCCTGAATCTAACTGCCCTTCTAAACCACCCCAGAGGATACTGACTTTGGCAGGAAAAGTTGCTGTGATTGGCAAAGTACCTGGGAGCCATGGGACAAAAGATGTAACTGGTTTCCAAGAGCCCCGCATGAGCTGCAGCCCACGCTGCTCTCCAAAACTTCACTCTGCAGACCTCCAAAGACCCAGGCCTGACTCTAAGTTAAAAATAAAAACCAAGATATTTCCCACATCCTCAGAGCCAGATTCCCCCAGGGCATCAAAGACCTAGGACTGTTTCTCATGAAAGAAGGCAAGAGTTCTCACCCTATGTACACTTCCAAGCTCCAGAGTATTCTGTGGATGTTCTGTAGCCTGGGCTGGCCCTTGCAGGACCTGGCTGGAGAGGAAGGGAGAAAGAAAAGGAAAGCCTCCTCCAGATCCATCTGGACCCGCTGCAGAAAGCATCAGCTGGGCCAGACTTGTCTCTTGCCAATCACCCCTTCCTTCCTAGACAGACACCACAATGCCATGCATTACACCGGACAATCCAGAGGGGACATGAAAGTGGGAGAGGAAAGCAGTCAAGTAAGGACTGTGAGGAAAACACACATTGAAGAGACACAAGTGAAAGAAGAATGGAAGTTTTGTCCCCCCACCACTCACCCACCCTCCATCCCCCCAACACTTTACCCACACGAGGACATTAGTGAAGTAAGACACCAGGGAACACAGAGAAGAACCAAGAGCACGGGGCATGCTCAGCCCCAATGGAATGTATCTTTTTCCTCCTCCTCCAGACCAATCCATCTGAGAATCTCTCCTGAAAGACCCAATTTGCTAACCTGCCCCTGGGTGGAAAGGTGTTTCAGACTGGAGAACAGCTAAAGTTGTCCTATAAACACATAACCTCACGTTCTGTGTTAAGACTAACGGTGAAGTGTCAGGGGTGGGGGTGGAGGGAGGAAGTTAAATGACTCCTTGATGATTAGTGACAAGGGCAGGAGGTCAGGGCTGGAGGGAAACACACGGTCACACCACCGGAATGCTGACTTGGATCTTCGGCTAGTCGGCCCCTTCTTGCATGTCCAGGGCACGGAGAGGGCTGAGGGGCTTGAGGGGCCGGCTCCCAACACTGTAATTTCTTGGACGCCTTATTGTATTCGAACTGGACAGAGGCGTAAAGCTGTTCCTTCTCATCCTTACAGGGGTTTGGTTCTTGGGGAAGTTGTTCTGATTGGAAATGGAGCGACACCACACAAATGAAAGCCAAGCCAAAAGCGCACTCATACAGGTTAATAATGTGCTTGCAACCACAGCAGCTTCCCTCACTCCTGCTCCTCACACACAGGGTCCCTCAGAGGGCATGGGCCGTGGCCTGGCCTCCTAGCACCAGGGAGCTAAAGGGGAGAAGCTTCTTGAGCATAACATTCCAAAGTGGGAAAAAGACCCAAAGAGAAGAAGGGGCTTATTGAAGACCACACAGAACCAGGGACAGACCTAGGAATGAAACTCTACCTGTTGACCCCCACCTTATAGGCTCCTCTGGACTCCGCTTTCTAAAGGAACACTTGGGGTTGGCGGGGGGTGGTAATTTGCATTTCTCTTCAGCCAAATACTTTCCATATTGAATTGAATTTCCAGGAGCCAACATTCAAGGTTAAGACTCAGGAAATGGGTACTAATTTAAAAAAATAATAATTCCAACATCTCTTTCAGACCTAGCAAACTATGTAAAACATGAGTTCTGAATCTGTTCCCTTTTGTACATAAAAGAAACCCCAGACTCTTGATGCCAAAGCTTCAAAGACTCAAGGTGGCAGGGAAACTGGCATGTTCACCGCGGGAAAATACTTACAGTCGGCTTGTCACGGTGTGTGTTCACGGCCTCCACGTTAAGCTTAATTGTTTCCACTTTGCACCCTGAGAAAACAGGAAAGAGAAGCCTTCAGGAAAAAGCGGAAAGTAAAGAAGTGGGTTGTTAGCTATTTCTTTTTCCCAGGTGGAAAATTCCTTAGTTTCATTATGGGAAAGCATACCACAAAGGAATGTATGCATTCTGCAATACATACAGTCACGCACACATAACTTTAAAAACAGAAGGTGCTGATGGAATATATAAGTATATAGGGATAATGAAGCTGAACTCTAGACAAACTTCAGAGAAAATTCTGACCTTCCTCAATTCCCAGCTCCCGCCAGCCCCTAAGCACATAGTTACCATAGGCCACAGGAGTAAGTTTGAAGATGGTATGGAGAGGGCATCTCAAGTATGGTAGCTCATCTGAAAGCAGAAAGACCAGGTGAGGGAAGTTTCTTAGTATTATGGAGTAAGGTCAAGTTAGTGGAAGAGAGACCCTATGGAGCTCATAATGAGTTTCCCTTACCCTGACCACCTCCTAGAGTTGCACAACTCCGCCCTTAAATCCCAGAACACAAAGCCACCCAACCTTCTGAGTGGCTAAGGAAGGAAGTAAGGCCGTCTTAGATCATTCTATGCAGGCAAATCAGGAAGAAGTACTGTAGCCAGAGAGCCCCATGGAAGGGGTTCACCTGGGTACAGCAAAGGCCAGTAATGCCTGCTACAACAGCTTCCCAGCAGCTCAGGATGCTGAGCTCAGCCTCCACAATGCAGGCTTCTCAGTAGCTCCAGAAGATCAGGAAGGGAAGTATGGAAGAAGGCAGCGGCACCTTCTTACTGCCTTTACCCAGAAACAACTGCTACTCCTAGGATACTACCCGCCTGGTAGGCAGCGTGGCAGGCTGGGAATGTTCAACCACTGTCTTGATGCTGCCAGCAGTGTCAGTGTGACACTGGCCCTTGAGCCAGGCAGTATCAAGGAGCACCAGCAGCAGCCAGTCTCCATTGGAAGCTCTTGTAGCAGCAGAGCAAACTCAGCAAGTCATTGACTCAGTGGCTGCTGGGAGCCCCACACTGCTGCCTGGAGAAAGTACTCTAATTTGAGTGGAAGACAGGGAGGTCTGTTTCCCAGGAGTCCTGGTGCTACTGTGAGTCTGGCCCCTCCCCCAGCTGTGTCCCCAGCCCCTCTCTCAAAGGCACCTGCACCCTTATCCAAGAAGTAGGCCAGAAGGCAGCGCATGACAGCCTGGTGGGAGATGACGAGGACATTGCCCTGACGTTCCAGCTCCATGATGACAGGCTCCAGCCGCTGCACCAGGTCCTGGTATGACTGTGGAGGGAAATGGGCCAGGCTGGCAGGAGGCCAGGTGCAATCTGCCAGCCAAGTCCGTGGCTGGACCTTGGAGTCTAAGGGCCACTTCTTCCTCAGCTGGCTTTCCACCTGGAGGCTCAGTGAGTTTGCATCACTATCACATGCTAACTGCCCCTAGCCCTGGTATCTCTTGAGAAAACTCGGATCTTTCAAGAGCAATATTCAGACAAAAAAAACTATAGGTCAAGATGAGAAAGTGTGAGTTCAACTTGTGCGTGTGTGTTTTCTCTTCCCACAGGTTAATACATGCAGTAGACAATAAGAGACTTCTAGGGATTTCCTGTTCAGTTTTATTCACTTTTGCCTCACACATCCCTAGAGCATGGAAGCCACTTAGACAAGGAAATAGCTGAAAACACTGAAGATGATAGGGAAATAATTCCTATCCCGTATATTTACTTGGTGACTCCACTTGCTTATGTGGAGGTGGGATTGAGAGAGTACAAGGAAAACAAGAAGGAAAAATGATTGTGTAGATTCTAAAACATACTGAACACAGAGGATGCCTTTGTCACCCTTATCCCTGGAACTGTTAAGAATTAATGAGGCATTCGATTGTCTAAGATGAATGAAACCACAATGACCCAAGGGAAGGAAAATAAATGATGCCTAGACCCTCCAAATCACATTCAATCCTTCCCCCAAATTAAAGCTAAACCCTTAGCAAGGGCCCAGGCAGTCATTTTACATGTCAGGGGTCTTACCTCCCCACCAGGATATCGATACAGATACTTCTCTTGATCTCGAAGTGCAAACTCTTCTGGGTACCGCTTCTCAATCTCTGCATAGGTCATCTCTTCACACACACCCTGCAAAAAACCACCTGAACTTGGCTTGAAGAGGTATACTGTCTCACACCAGCCCCATCCCAAATAAGGAAGATGACACCAAAGAATGCTAGTTTCTTACTACGTGCCAGGCACTGTGCTGGGTCCTTTCACGTATTACAGCTGCCTGTGACCAGAGTGTCACAGAGTGTCTGTGACTTGCAGGGTGAGGACCACTGCAGGGAGGAAGCAACTTCTCTAGCCCAAGCTACCATGTTCTCCTACTACTGGGGGGAACTTATAGGTCAAGAAAGTCGAGAGGCTCAAAGGAACAGGAAGCAGAGAAGGAGAGAACCTGAAGGGACTGGAGACCTGCAGGAAAAATAAAAGGGTAGAAGGAAGGAAAGAAAAAGAAATGTCTACTTTTGTTCTCAAGAAGAGAGAAAGCCAAGAGAAACTTTGGGAAAAACTTTTCCTGAATAGCTGACCAAATGATTTAAGCAGAAAGTAAAGAAGTGGGTTGCTAGCTATTTCTTTTTCCCAGGCAGCAAATATACAAAGGAACAAAATGAGTCCTTGTTAGTCCCACTTTCCCCAGGTGCCAGAAAGGCTGGCTCAAAAATTGGTTTGGGGCCCACGATTGGCACAGGTACTGAAGCAGGCAGGAAACTCCCGACTGGAGGTGCAATTGTTCACCCTGAGCCTCTGAACTGGCCAAAGAGTCAGCTTCCTCAGAGTTTTTACTTGGTGGTTCTAGTTTCCTAGATAAAACTGTCCAAATAGTGACTTCCGAGAGTTCCTGACTGGCTTTTCTGGACCTTCAGAGTTTCCTACTCACAGCATCGATCTCATTCAGAATCTTCCACTGCTCATAGGGCACCCCAAGAGATTCAGCAGTCTGTATGGTCCTCTTCAACTGGCTTGTCCAAACTTTGAGGTCTGTTATCTCCTGTTCCTCCAGAAACTTCCTCAGAGCTTGGGAAAACTGGAGATTAAAAATTAAAATTAAGGGAAAAAAATCACACACAGACATACATACACACACACACACACACACACACACACACACAGCCTGCTAACTTGGCCTTTAATGGACAACATGCATAACCATGGTCAAAATCCTCTTGGGTATAAACCCAAGAGGAAATGAACTTTCACTGGAGCACCCTATATATTGCTGAGTACACAAGTTATGCCCAATAAACATCTGATGGCTGAATGATCACAGCAGAAATGGTTCCAAGTTATCTACACCTCAATACAGAGCTAGACACAGTAGCAAGAGCACACCTTGAGCACCTGCCTGACTATGAAACCACGGCCTAAGTCCAAATGGGATTTAAGTAAGGAGATAAAAGAGATGACCTCAGCCATGCCCTTCTAACTCTAAGCCTAGGAAATCCAGTGTGCTGACTAATTACTCACCTGCTTTCCCCGTACCGAGAGGCCGGAGTCGCCCCCAATCTTCCCCAAGAGATTGAACTCGCTCTCTCCGTGCCGGCAAAGGTAAATGGTGCGAGGCTGGACGTGGATATTCATGAGGTAGTAGACTATCTTGCTCTGGATGTAGTCCTGGACTCTGTTGACTAAAAATCGCTGGCCCACATTTATCACCTTGATGAAAGAAAGATCCCTGGGACAGGGCAGAAAAAAAAAATTCCCTGGGTATGAAAATCTGAGAATAAGAATCAGAGAAAAAAGGATTTCTACAGGGACTTGCAGGCTCATAGCTGCTTTTCCTCCTCTCCCCTGTCATACCCACATTTACGGAATCAAATGGTAGGAGATTAATTACTCCTTAAAACCAAAATGAAGTACAATTTCTTGAACTTCTAGTCAGTCTGTACCATTTCCTCAGTGCCAGTACTGTGCCATGTAATGTAAATAAATATGATAAACAGAATTCAGGCTTCCCATCAAGGCCTAGAGACTAGGTGACCTGAAGATTTTGCTAAGCCCAAAATTTGGTGAGAAGAATAAATCCCATTTGAGGCAGTGGAGACTTGGGCAGAATATGGCATGACAAGCAATGAGGGGAAGGGAGGAGGGAGCGGAAGCAGAAACAGCAGTGTCTACACACTCCCTGCACCTACTTCATCACACTTCTCTCAAAGACACTTGCAAACATTGCTTACTTTGAGGCCAATGTGGGATTGTTCTCTTTATAAAAGTCGTATGTGTGGCAAGGCACAGTGGCTCATGCCTGTAATCCCAGCACTTTGGGAGGCCAAGGTGGGCAGATCACGAGGTCAGGAGTTTGAGACCAGCCTGGCCAACATAGTGAAACCCTGTCTCTACTAAAAATACAAAAATTAGACAAGCGTAGTGGTGGGTGCCTATAATCCCAGCTGCTCAGGAGGCTGAGGCAGGAGAATCGCTTGAACCCGGGAAGGCAGAAGTTGCAGTGAGCTGAGATCGCACCACTGCACTCCAGCCTGGGCAACAAGAGCAAGACTCCAGTTCAAAACAAACAAACAAACAAACAAACAGTCATAAAATCTTATTTTATATCAAAAATTCAGAAAAAAAGATGGAAGGATACAAATCACCCATCGCCCTACTACCAGAGATAACATCTACCAACATACACATGTATATATATGTAGAGATGTGTGTGTGTGTGTGTGTGTGTGTGTGTGTGTGTATTCTTCTGAATGTTTTTCTAGGTGAGATTTTGTTCCAACTGAAGAATACGTTTATGCCAAACCACCAAGAGGTGGTTTTCAGCCTCCGTATTAAGGGGATCCTAGGAAACCCACCTGAAGGAACTGAAAGGCTCAGAACATTAAACGGACCACTGTATTAAGTGTGCCATGCACATTAAATGGGCCATTTGCTTGGCTGCAGGTCTATATTATTTGAATAGAGCTGTTAACTGCCCTAAATGCATGTTCTTTTACGAGGCCACATCCCTGCAGATCTCCATGTGTACACCATCTTTCTTCAACATGGACTTGGTATTTTGTTACAGCTAATATATCTCACACATGACAAGTAAATCTATATTCTATACCATGCTACTAACAGATGCTTCCACAGTAATGATAGCTGGCATTGATCAGACATTTCTCTGAGTCAGACATGAAGCCTGGCACTGAGATATGGAGCAGTGGTTCCCAACCAGGTATGATTCTTTCCCCCAGGGAACATCTGCCATGTCTGGAGACATTTTTGGTTGTCACAGCTTGGAGGTATTACTGGCATATAGTGGGCAAAGGCCAAGGAAGCTGCTAAACATCCTACAATGCACAGGACAGCTCCTACAACAAAGAATGACCCA
The DNA here is from genome assembly GCA_963573385.1 of Cacajao melanocephalus. NCBI lineage: Eukaryota > Metazoa > Chordata > Mammalia > Primates > Pitheciidae > Cacajao > Cacajao melanocephalus. Next base: position 110,924 of record CAUYLG010022879.1, read on the forward strand.
GTTCAAAGTGCCAATAATACTGAGATTGAGGAAATCATGCTCTAGAGACTAGAGAGAAAAAAAATTAATGATAAAAAACACTTCCAGCCAGGCACGGTAGCTCATACCTGTAATATCCAGTACTTTGGGAGGCCAACGAGGGTGGATCATTTGAATTCAGGAGTTCAAGACCAGCCTGGCCAACACAGGGAAACCCTCTCTTTACTAAAAATACAAAAAATAGCCAGGCATGGTGGCACACGCCTGTGGACCCAGCTACTCGGGAGGCTGAGGTGGGAGAATCACCTGAGCCCAAGGGGCAGCGGTTGCAGTGAGCCCTGATTTCGTCACTGCACTTCAACCTGGGTGACAGAGCAAGATTCTGTCTCGAAAACAAAAACGGAAACAAAAAAAAACCACTTCAGTTTTCGTGTACATGATGCAGCGCATATAAAAGCCACAAATCCGTACCTTGTTTCTCTGGGATCATGTTAACACTATAGATTTGGATTATCGGAAGGAAGTTAGAGAATAGACGGAGAAAGGTTGTTTTCCCAGATGAGACCTTTGCCTTGGGCCCTTCAAATCATGGCCTTAAACCTTACTTGTCATAGTTGTCTGGGTCAAGGGGACGGTAGGTAACTTTGTAGCACTCAATTCTCTTCAGGAAGTCCTCCATCACGTTCTCCCTGTTCCTTTCGGGGTAGTCAGGGCTCGACACCTTAACCTCCTGAAATCACAGGAACGGTGAAGGCCTTATCAGAGGTCTGCCCTTAACAGCCCTCCTACAAATAGCCACTGCTATAAAAAGAAAAAGAACCCCACAAAAGTCGCCTTTCACCGGAACATTGGCACTCCACTCGTTGAGTACCCCCTCCCCCATCCTGTGACCCTGGCAACCAAAAAAGTAAAGGCAACGGGGAGTCATGTGCCTGCACTTGGCTGCAGGACAGAGGCAGTCACGCAGCTAAAGCTGCTCCTGGGCCCCAATCCCTTTATGTACTTTCCTGAGAAAACAGAATAGGCTCCAATGTTTCCCCATTACCACTCAGAATAGGGTGCATAACCCCAGTGCCTGACTTGGGACCAGATGCCACTTCCTCAGATGATCCCAAGTTCCAATTGCTGGGAGAGCACCTCCATGAGAACATGTATGGATATCTACTCAGCCTAGCAGAGCACAACCCATCCGATGTGGACTGTCTTATGCTGTGACCCTAAAGGGCACGAGGAGCTCGATGTATAGAACACTGACTGGAACAATGGACAATTGCTGAGGAGATAACCTTCCTGTGGGTACGTCCTGAAATGAAGAGTCTGATTCTTTCCTTTTTTTTTTTTTTCTTTTTTTTTTTTTTTTGAGACAGGTTATTACTCTGTCACCCAGGCTGGACTACAGTGGCAAAACCACAGCACAATGCAGCCTCGACTTCCCAGGTTCAGGTAATCCTCCCACCTTAGCCTCCCAAGTAGCTAGCTGAGATTACAGGTATGTGCCATCACACCCAGCTAATTTTTGTGGTTTTTGTAGAGACAAGGTTTTGCCCATGTTAACCAGGCTGGTATTGATCTCCTGGGCTCAAGCAATCCACCTACCTCAGCCTCCCAAAGTGTTGAGACTACAGGCCTGAGCCACCGCGCCCAGCTGATCTATTTCAACATCTAGGTCTCAGCATCCAGATAATATGCAGAACACAGGGCCGAGACTTCTACAAGCTAAACCCTGGTCTCTATTCAACAGCTAATTCTTACTTGAATCTCTAAAACCTCAGTTTCCTTTCCCAAGAGAGGAGTATAGAAGTACCAGATGGTGCTCTGGCAGATAGAAAAGATCTTTGAAACGTTAAATATGTCCATTTCTCTCATTACCCAAAACGCCCCTTCCCCACAGAAAACACACACACACAGCACAAAAGGTGAAGAGGAGATGATATGTAGGGGTGTCACCCACCAGAATATTGGCAGCAATGACATCAGGATCATCACAGACAGATTCCACAAAGAATACCTGGCCATGGAGAGAAGGCAGTAATAAACAGGTCAAAAATGCCAGGCTGTGAATTAAGAGCACATGCTCATCTACCCCACCTGGCCACCACATCTCCCAGGATTTTCTTCATGAAAGTGGCCTTCAAGTCCTCCTCATAGCTCTTATCACATCCCCTCGGCCTCAAACATACAGGCTAAAGGTTTGAGAAAGGACCTGAAAGAAAACACTCAAGGACTGGGGGTATGCTCTGAGAGAAGAGGTTCGGATATCCCATCCTGCCCTCACCCACTAGAGTCAAAGAGATCCATGCCCCCAGCCTGACTCCCCACCTCTACTCATCCTTTTTCCTCCAGCATGGAGTCAGATCCTACCTTGAAGGCATTCTGTTCAGCAAAATTCAAAATCATATCCCTCCTCTCCCGGGTGGTATTGGTGGCATCAAACACCTGTGAAAAAAGCACACAAGGTAAATGAGCAGGAACAGAGAAATGGAACCCCACCAGGGCAGACTCAAGGTGGGGCTGGGTAGCCAGGCTGCTGCAAGGGTGGGGACCAGGAAGAAGAAGAAACAGATAAAGCTTACCGCAATCTGACCATTCTCCTCGGTGAGATACGCCTTAACGTCTTCCAGTGCCACCAGAGCACACTGTCTGCCAGGAAAGCAAATGAAAGCAGCAAGGAGAGCTAAGCTCAAACACAGTGAGAGACACAAACATTCGGGTGGCTACAGGAGTCACATCCCTACCCACTTAGTTTCCCACTGCTGAAAACCTTTCTCTAACTAGATCTTTCAGCTTACTCACTGAGGGTTTTCACGCCATCCTATAACCCCTTCCTGCCCCTGCCCCAATGCACAGATCTTATCCCTCTTTAGACTTCTCCTGCAAGCACACAGGTATCACCCTGAGTCCTGTTCTTCTGCCCGCCCAAGCCTAAGGTCACTTGCCCATCAGGTAACTTCCACTGAACTTCCCTATAAGATATTTACTGAGATGAAACCAAGCCCTGTCACACCGAGTCTCGCAACAGCCGAGAAAGAGCTGACCTGGAGATCAGGCCTTAAACAAGACTCACTTGCGGATCTTCATGGCCTCCTCATTGTCATGCCGAAAGAAGTCGTAGGACTTATAGGACTTGACAGCTTCACGCCGATACACCCCAAGATTAAACACTGCAGAAGACACCCAAATCCTTCACCAGAGAAACAATATGATGGCCCCACCAAATGGGACTTCTTGCTTGGCCTAATGTCGGAGTGGCCAAGCGGATGAAAAAAGCAGCACGGTAGGTTGGAAAAAGCATCCAATTAAGAGTCAAAAGAGTTGGGTTCAAGTCCTGACTTTCTAGACCTTGGACAAGTCTTAAGCTGTCTGAGGTTTCCACTTCTCAGCCACTCTGTCTATTTCACAGAGACACGGCTAGGGTTAGATAACATACATGTAAGACCTCTGAAAATGTACAGCGCTATGCTCCTCTAAATCTTAATAGTCCAGTCAAAGGCATTCCCTCAAAACTAGGCCAATCCACCCACACCAGAAGGACACAAGTCTGGGAACAGAGAATAACTCCAGTAAACCAGAAAGCAACTGCTATTTCTGCCAGAAGCACCCTATAGCATTGATGCCAGGAAGAATAAGTCTCCCAGAGACCTGTGAGGCCCAGGAACTAATAAATTCCCTTCCTGAGGAATGAGCCACACTTACCTTTGGTGGGCACTCCAATCCAGTTGAGGTAGCGTGTTAGTTTCTTGGACACGTAGGTTTTACCCCGGGCTGGCAAACCAATCATAACAATGAGAGTCGGGGAGTTGGTCATGTAGGAGGCCCATGCTGGAAGGAAATGAAACAAAATAAAATGAAATGCTAGGGGCCTACTAAGGTTTATACACTGAGCTACGAACTTCATAGTGATAATCTCATTTTATCTTCATAAACCTCCAGAAAAGCAAAGGTTCAGGAAGTCTGGGAAGACAAATAAGGAGATATCAGGCAGGCCTCCTGAAACAGAGTTTTATAGGGTTGGGCAGACTTCCAGAAAATGCCCAAACCAAGACATGTCTCTTCTACATGTCTGAGGTCTTCACTGAGGTACCCAAGGTGGAAAGAGGGGGAAAAGTGGCAAGGATAAGAAAGAAAGTAACCATGGTGGGGCCAGACACGATAGCTCATGCCTGTAATCCCAGTGATTTGGGAGGCTGAGATGGGAGGATCACTGGAGGCCAGGAGTTCAAGATAAACCTGGGCGGCATAGACAGGGCCTTGTCTCTTTATATATACATATATAAATATACTTAACTTAGCCAAGTGTGGGGGTGTATACCTGTAGTCCCAGCTACTCAGGAGGATTGCTTGAGCTCAGGAGTTCAAGGTTGCAGTGAGCCATGATCACATCACTGCACTCCAGCCTGGGCAACAGAGCAAGACTTTGTCTCAAAAAAAGAAAGAAAGAAAAAAAAACAAGGACATCCTCCTTAACATAAGAATGCCTGGTAATATAAAAATGATATTGCTGTGAAGGAAGGTCTAATGCTTGGAGATTCTACCAGTGCAGAACTGAGCTGGCTCCTATAATAGGTCCGACAGTGTTTCTGTCTCCAGGATCTCACTCATCCCTTCAGAACCATGCATAAGAATTAGCTTGTCCACTGCAGAAAGCCTGGCCTCAAGCTGTTTTGGCCTTTGCACTCAGGCCATGATCTCCTCTTTAAGCCAGAATTTCTAAACCGTAGTGAGATTGAGTTGGGAAAGTCTACTTGATACACATTCTGAATAGACCTCAGGAAGCTTCAGGGTGGAGCTAGCCCACACAGGGCATCACGGCCAACATGCCACCATGGCCCATGTAAAAGCAAGACAACTGAGAAGCATTAACAGTCCTCAGTTTACCCTTCCTTAGTAAATTAACTTACTTCAGGAATGCTCATTTGCAGAGATAAGTCTCACTGGACAGGCAGGACAAACTAGATGTCTAGGGGATAGCTAACTTGTCTAGGGACACATAATGAGTCAAGGGTACAGCTGGCACTAGAACAGCGATCTTTGTGCTTCCTTGCAGATTTTCTCCATAAAAAGAGGCTCCTCATCACTTTGCTCACAGGGGCTGGCTCCTCCCGGCCCATCCTGCTGCAGAGGAGAGGTAGGAGAAGGACCTGCACTGTTGCCGGCCACTGTTTTGGGGCCAAGAACCACACTGAGGTCATCTGGGATGGCTCAGGCTCTGCTGGCTCCAATGAGGGAAGACCCGGCACAGGATGCGGGGGAAAGGGAAGAAACACCTTCCCCTCCCACTTTCCACTACTGCTTCCCAGAAGGTGCCCTGCAAGTTGCGGCTGCCTCTCTGCCTGGGGCTAAGTGACCTTGTGTGATTAAGAAACTATTCTGTAAACTGGAGGTACTTGGATGGGAAATACAATACAATTTTCATTTTTTGAGAAATAAACGTAAAAAGATCTCAGTGGAGAAGTGGGTGGAGGGGCCTGGGTAGAGAACCAACCTCGGAAGGAAGAGTTTCCTAAGGGTGTTTAGCAAGAAGTACTCAGAATGACCTTAGTGGTGAGGAGGAAGAAGTGGAGGCCCAGACCTGGGGTCAGAGGGTTTGGCTGTTAGCCCTTTACCCACTGTACACATGGAAAATTCCTGATTCTCAGCAGGAGCCTCTCCAAGGTAAGTAAAAGAGCCACATAAGTGATTTTCATCTCTGTCCAAATAGGGAACTTAAAGGCAAGCAAACTGTACCCTGCAGCCTCAGCTGGCATTAATCCCTGATCACTGACCCCTAACAGGCAGATAGCCTCTGCATGGGATCAGCTGCCTCAGGTTTAAGTAGTAAAATCCCCTGAGTCTTCACTTTCTCCAGCTTAGCTCAATGCCTCCTCTCAATCCCCCATGATTTGGCTCATTACCTTCACTCCTAGGCCTACTGTGTCCACACCTTCCAGCCCATTAGGCACTTCCCCCAAAGGTCCTGTTACCCTCCCTAAAGCTTAAAATGAACTGATACTTGGGAGCTGCTCAGAAGGCAACCAGGGAACCAGCTGCTCTATGTTTACTCACGTGGACAGAGAATGCTAAGAACAACAACAAAAAAAACTTCGTCCACCAGGGACCTCCCAAGATCCCTCCTCTCACCTCTTCGTGGAACACACTCATGCAAACCTGCTACAACAAGGCCTTGCCATTTTCTGGAGTACAAAACTAAACCACACTTCCTATCTCAAATTGCAACACTGGCAAAAGTAGGAATATTCCGTCCTGCCTGTTAAAAAACAAAGCTACCTGCCACCACTACCTGATTAATTTCAGAGACAATGTAACCCATCTCTTGACATACAATAGAAAACTACTCAATCCTGAAATTCTCTTCCACCTGCTTTAAGCCAGGTTCAACTACTTTTCTCAAACTTAAACTTATTTTCCCTTCATAAACTTGCTTAGATAAAATGAGGATTTGAGGCTGGACGTGGTACCTCACACTTGTAATCCCACACTTTGGGAGGTCACGGTGGGTGGATTGCTTGAACCCATGAGTTTGACACCAGCTTTGGCAACGTGGTGAAATACCATCTCTATTAAAAATACAAAAATTAGCCAGTCTCATAACCCAGTCTCAAAATAAATAAATAGATTTTTAAAAAGAATTATTTACAAAAAAAAAATGAGGACTTGATAACTTCCCTCGTGTAAATGGGAAAACTCAAGCTAAGAGCTTTGCCCATGGTCCCACAATAGACAGTCAAGGTCAGGGCTCTGACCAGTCTCCTGATCTCATGACTGCCCATTCAGTCCCAGCTGCGAGCTCCAGTGCCTCATGTCGGCACTTGACAAAGGTAGCCTCATGATAAACCCCACTATGCTCTCCATCCTAATCCTGAAGGATGGTCTAGGAGAGCAATGGTTCCCAGCCTTTTGATGACCCAGATTATCTTCTTTTATTGGTTCTAAAGAGAGATAACACTTAGAAATATGCAGCCATAAAGCATGTTTCATTAGTGATATTTTATCTTTATTCATCAGAAGTCAGAACTGCTGATTATCTCTGCCAGTTGACAGGCACGAAATAACCAAGGTCATACAACTACAGTCAAACACTAAGAAAGTTGATATTTCAGTTAACCACTAGGCTATAGTTGACCCTGCCCAATTTCCATCAAATATCTTGAAATATTAAAAACAGCTTACAATATAGAACTTTTTAAGAGGGCAAATTAGTAATACTGATGAACATTTCCAACGTGTCTATCTTTTCTATTTCTGTAGGAAAAGTTGCTGGCACAAATGTGCAAAGGTGTATGTGTAAGAATGGTCATTGCAGCACTCTTTGTGATGATGAAAAACTGGAAACAATTTAAACGTCCATCTGTGGAAAGCTGGCATATCCATACAATGCAGAATGAGGTAAATTTGGATTTACCCACATGAAAAGGATGTTCACAAGACATTAAGTTGTTTAAAAAAAAAAAAAAGAACCTGTAATCTCAGCACTTTGGGAGGCCAAGGTGGGCAGATCACGAGGTCAAGAGATCGAGACTATCCTGGCCAACATGGTGAAATCCCGTCTCCACTAAAAATATAAAAAAATTAGCTTGGCATGGTGGCGCACGCCTGTAGTCCCAGCTACTCAGGAGGCTGAGGCAGGAGAATTGCTTGAACCCGGGAGGCGGAGGTTGCAGTGAGCCGAGGTTGCACCACTGCACTCCAGCCTGGTGCCTGGTGACGGAGTGAGACTCTGTCTCAAAAAAAAAAAAAAGGAAATGACAGCTGAACAGAATGTGAACAATATGAACCTACTTTTATTAATGGGATATACCAAAATAAGATGTCTAAAAGAATCATACGTGGAAGAGATAGGAGGTTTTTTTACTTTTCGCTTTCTAAATTCTTTCTATAGTTTCAATTTTTTTATGAACATACATTGCTTTCATATTTAGGGAAAGATAAATGGAAGAACTTGTCTGTTTCAGATTTGACTCCCTAAAGTCATTCTTCAGCCCTGAAATCCTTAAGCCTAGCCACTTCCCAGAGTCAACGTTAGCCAACACAGGTGTAATTAGCAGCAAGGGGACAACAGTTAAGCTAGTAATAAAGCAGCTGCTGATGTGAACACTAAGCAGCTAGGGGAACTTGCTCCAAAGTACAACTCCAGAGGAAAAGGAAGTAAGTGCACACATAGCCTCAGAACTGTATTTTCTCCTTTGACTATGGCTGCAACAGTCTCACAGCCTGATTGGGAGGTGAGGAGAGAATGGGGTAAATAAATCACGGTGGCTGCTTCTTCTCTAAGAAAAAGGTGTTTAGAGAAGCTAGAGCTTGGAAAAAAGAGATTAGAGCCCAGAGCAGGAATTAGAAGACAGGAAAGAAACCAAGGATTACTGTTTCCTTGACTAATTGAAAGCCCTCAAGGCAGATGAACTGCAAAAGAATTAGGAAGGCAGGTAGATGAGATTCCTACCATGGAGAAAAAGGCAAAGCTAGAACTGACACAGGGAATCATGTAGTCACAAACTCCCACAATTATCGATTCTACCCCTCAGCCCCAGCTCTCTTTTGGATCAAGCACCCTAGTAACACGAGTGTACCTCCCTTTAAGAGGCATGTCCCAGATCCCCAAATCTGGGTTAGAATACTGTCAAACAAGACTGAAAAAATAATTCGTTACTGAAAAAATAATTCTTCCCAGGCCTCTTTTAAATAGTGAGCTTCCAATACACCATCTGAGCGTGATTCAATATAAACATTACAGGAATAAATGGAACAGGCAAATTGAGTCCCCTGTGAAAAATAACACACATTAGCTATATGCCCAATGCTCTTCTAAGTGCCTTCCTACATTTAGTCATTTAATCCTCACATCACTCTTGGCGGAGATACTATTAGTATCCCCACTTTAAAAAAAAAGTGAACTGAGGCATGGAGAGGATAAACAACTTGTTCAAGAGTTAAGAAGTCATAAACCCAGGATTCAAACCCAGGCAGTGTGACTCCAGAGGCTACACTCAAACCTCATGCTATACTAGTTATCTCTCATGGGGTATTTTGCCCTTAGCACCTGGCTTCTTGCCTTGGCAGAGAAAAGAGACCCTAATTGTAGACCCTAACTGTGCCAACCCCAGTATTTCATCTAGCCAGCTGCTTCTGTCCAGCAGGCTTCATGGGTGCTAGGTAAAGAGAGATTATCATCGTTAACCATGAAACTGACAATGGCATGACATCAAGGTCGAGGCTCTGGGGAACGCTTTGAACATGAGACGATTCCTGGTCTCATGCTGGTCGGCTGTTTCCACCTGCTGATAAATATATATACATCTCCCCACTGAAGTGAGAAGAACTGACAGGATTCCATAGGAAAGGTGCAATCTAGAAGCAGAAGCAAGAGTTAGCATTCCCTGAAGTTCCCCTAAACATATGGAGAACAGTGTCCCAGACCTTTCGGGAAGCTATGCAACCTATAAAGATGCTTAGAAATACAGATGCATGGGGGCAGGAAATGATGCTTCATCTCCCCACAAACCCTCCTGCTGTCTCTGTCTAAAAGACAAGCATGGAAATGCTCAGGTAAAAGCTGTCCTCAAAAAAATGAGCCTACAGGGAAAATAGTTTACCAAGTACAAAGGCTAAACCTGTAAGAAAGTAAGATGCCCAAGACACTGTGAGAAGCCAAGTGTCAGGGCTCATTCCCTGGAGGCCTGTAGGGAATAAAGCCAAGCAGCACTGGCTCCCATCTGCAATTTCTACAATGAACAGCAGTCTCCCACAACAGCCCAATAGATAAAGCTGCTAACATTACCAGCTCTAAGTAATTCCTGCACCTGCAACTGTGCCTTACTCACTGTGTGTACGATGTTGTTTGTTTTAACTCCCATCAGGAAGCCAGGGTGCAAACATCCCAGGAGACAGAGATTCAGTTTAAGAAAGCAGTAAGAAACTTCTGGGCTACACCAGTAGTCTAGCTCCAAGAACAGACATTTCACTAAGTCTGCTTGTTTCAGACAGGACATTCCACCCTGGAGACTTTGTATTAAATTTCTGTGTCAAAGAATTATTTAACACTCCCACCAAGCAGCAGAGTCCAGGATTATAACTATATTCCCAAGATAAATGCTGAGAGAGAGCAGTCCCTCCTCTTTGCCAGAACTCACAACATTTCTTCTCTGACATTCGAAGATTTGGCGGTTTGGTTTCATAGCTGTTTCTATTCTGTTCTGAGGAAGATGCCCCAGACATGGCAGCTCTTCAGATGTCTGAAAGAGAGAAGTAGAACGTAAAAAAAGGGAAGGGGAAGAAAGAAGACATAACTCAAAAAACTCAGTGCATTGGATTCGTGTGGTATAAGTAAAAGCACCCTGGGCCAAGAGTCAAGTTCAGTCCTGTTTCTCCCAGCTAACAGCTACTTCTCTAGCTCTCTGCTTCCTCACGTATACAAAGAATTGCACTAGAACCTTACATTTGTATGCTCACTTACAAGTCTACATTTACAGACATTATCTTCTTCAGTCCTTCCAGTAATCTTGTAATTAGGCAGATTTTGCTACCATTATTTCTTCTCCTCATTTTACAGATTGAAAATTTGAGATTCATCGAATTAAGTGGTATGTTCAAGTTCTTTCATGACCTCAGATTCTAGTTTTAAGAATCTGGGCAGAGTAGTAGCAGCAGTTGGGGTGGGGTGGGTTATAAATAGACCAAGTTCATTACCAAGAAAGTAACTCCAATCTAACTGTAGGACTCAGTTTTGAAAAAAGTGAGGCCGGGTGCTGTGGCTCACACCTGTAATCCTAGAACTTTGGGAGGACGAGGTGGGCAGATCACGAGGTCAAGAGATCGAGATCATCCTGGCCAACATGGTGAAACCCCCGACTCTACTAAAAATACAAAAATTATCTCGGCGTGGTGGTGCGTGCCTGTAATCCCAGCTACTCGGGAAGCTGAGGCAGGAGAATCGCTTGAACCAGGGAGGCAGAGGTCGCAGTGAGCAGAGATCGCACCACTGCACTCCAGCCTGGCGGCAGAGTGAGACAGACCCCGTCTCAAAGAAAAAAGAAAAGAAAGAAAAAAGAAAAGAGTGAGAGACGTGGGAAAATCTCGAACATCTTCCCTGAAGGAAAAACAGTAACTGGACCCCAAAACAGCCTTAGCACATCGTTATTTCTACTCTGGTGCATTCTCACGCCCTGCTCCACACCCTCTCCCCAGTTACCCTCGGGACTCAGTCTAAAGAACACTGAGAGCTGAGGTGGTAAATGACTTCCCCAAGGTCACCTTAGAAAGAGGGGTAAGCCCTGATTCGAATTGGAGTGGGAAACCCCTGAGCTCATGCCCCAAACTCAGACAACAGGGGGCTGGTGAGGACGGAAGGTCCTGCGGCTTCAAGAGCCTTACACGATTCCTCCCCTGACCACACAAATCCTCCAACCCAAACACCAGCTGTGGCTGCCGGTCCCAGAACGTCCGCGCTCCCTGCCGTGCCCGGGGGCCAGCACCTAGCCCCGCATTTCATCTGGGGACACGCAGCCCCCTCATCCAGCCCGCTAGACCCTACCCGGCGCTGCGCAGCTGTGGCTCACTCTACGATCTCTCCTAGGATCCCTCCCTGCCTTGGCCCCGGCGCCTCCTCAGTAACGCAACCGAACCGACAGCTGGTGGCCGGGGCTGGCGCTCCAGTTGCCGGCAAATCACGTGAGCCCATCTGGCCCCACCCCCTCGAGCCCTGGTCCTCACCTGGAGAGAATCATCCACCAATCGGGCGCCTGGAGGACCCAGGGGGCGGGGCCAGGTCGCAATTGCCTACGCGGGCTCCGGAAGGCGGGTGGAAGTGGGAACCCGAGAGATCACCAGCTCCCGAGTTTCCCAGCGCTGCGGAGCCTGGTGGCATCGTTGCTTAGTAACTAATAGAGCTGGGGGCGGGGTTAATAAATAGCCTGGCTTTTTTTTCTGACTCTCGCGAGAGTGAACTATTCAGTAGGCGCCTTGAGAGGGAGTGTGCTCTTTGGGTGACGAGAAAGTGTTGCAAAGATTAACGCTCTCATTCCTGAATCCCAGCAGAACCTCGTTAGATCCATAAATGGGAACGTAGGCTTTAAACATGTTTTTGCTAGAATAAACTACCACAACACTTGAGCTGATTATACCTTAGGGTGTTTACATATCCCTTTCCACAGGTCAGAAGCTGTAACCTAAGAAAATCAACTACTCTCATCGTTGAACCAGAAGCTTCCCTGGACCCACCCATACACCCCAGTGGACTTCTAACCACTCCTACTTTCCCTCCTACCTGCCCCCAACCCAGGCTGTATCATCTGTGGTGGTCGTCATGAAGAACCAAGGAGGAAAATTGCACCAGAAAAAAAAAAAAAAAAAAAAAAAAAGTTGAGTCATTAAAGGTGTGAAAATATTACATATAATTTAATCAGAAGGAAAGTCTTTTACAGTGGAGGTGAGTTTGCACATTCCACGTGAACTACACTTTTCATAATTGCCCCAGCGGGCCCGTTTGATGCTTGATAAACCCACTCTAGGCAGGTGGGACTTGCTGTCTGGATCCCGGCTGGATAAAGAACAATGAATATGGATTTCTTGGAAAAGACAAATATAAATTCAGGGATGTCTTTATTCCTCCTTCGCCTAGGAATTAAATTCATTCTTCCTAAAGTTCAAATAGTTATCTCCTCTTTGAGGCTTTTTACAACTCCCAGAGTGCTCTAGTTGCCCTCTCTGTGTCTATACAACTCTTTATTCATTCAACAAGTATTTGTTGAACACTTTTTATTTACGAGTCACAGTCCTGGGTTCTAGGCATACACGGTTGAAAAGGTACACGTAATCTAGCATTATCACGTTGCTTTGAAATTCAGTGGCTGTGTGTCTCACACTCCACCCTCTCTCCCAACTGCAATGAATACTTGTTACACTGAAGGCAGGAATGAAGTCTTCATATTTGTATGCCCAGGAACTGAACTGGAATCTGATGACACGTGTTTCATGACTCCTCCTTACACTGCCACCACCTGAATGAGGCAACTGCCCTGGGCCCAGATGCTGACCTCATACTGTGCTTTCTGATGTGGCAAATAGACGTTTTCAAGCACAGTCTCAGGGAGGTGGAAAGGCCAGTCCTTTGGCCCCTGAAACTCCAATGAGTCAATGTTTAATGCAGCCACGAGTCTAGTCACAAGTATGATTGTTTTTGACTGGTCCTTTGACTCACTGACCATTCCTGGCATTCATTTGCGTTGTGAACTATGATTCTGTTTCTCTAGTGTAGTCTGGGTGTAGTGTGGAAGCCCCGATTTAATAATTTCCGACCTCATTAAGTGCAAGGTCACATTCCAATCTCCACGGCTTTATTCAGGAACTCCTTCCCCCGCCCTCTTTTTTGAGCATATATGCTACTCACGCGGAGGGCACCTCACTCGCCCTACAGGTAGCAAGACCCGTTGTCCTTTAGGAATACAGAGGTTTACATCTTTTTTCTGAGGGTGGGGAAAAAATTGTTATCACTTTAAAAGAGTTCGCGCTTGCTAAGGTGCTAAGGCAGAAGCCGTGCCAAAGCGTCGCGAGAGCTGTAACCACCTGCAACTTCTCGCGATGTTTGGCCCCGCTAAAGGTCGCCATTTTGGAGTCCACCCGGCGCCTGGTTGTCCCGGCGGCGTCTCTCAGCCTGCTGCCGGGACCAAAGCTGGCCCCGCGGGTGTCTGGCCTGTGGGCAGCCGGACCGACACGATGTGGCGGCTCCGCTGCAAGGCCAAGGACGGCACCCATGTTTTGCAGGGGCTGTCCAGCCGGACCCGGGTGCGGGAACTCCAGGGCCAAATTGCCGCCATCACCGGGATCGCTCCCGGCGGTCAGCGAATCCTCGTCGGATACCCTCCCGAGTGCCTGGATCTGAGCAATGGGGATACCATTCTGGAGGACTTGCCCATCCAATCTGGTAAGGAATCAGGGCTGGGGCCAGGGAAAGTCCCGGGAGGACGGAGAGGGGCGTGAGAGAGAATAGAAAGCCAGTTAAGGTGGCTGTGGGTCAACTGGGGCTTTGAGACCAGGGGTGAGGATAGATCAAAGAACAGAGAACGCTGACGGAAGCCGGGGCAAGTGTCTAGCAACTCCTGGTCTTTACACAAGCTCGAAAAGCAACCCACAGCCTTGAAGTCCCCCTTCCCCAATTCGCTTTCTGGTCGGCTTTGAAACTATCTCATTTTGTTTTCCCTCGGCGTTCACAAAAATAAAAAGAAGTAGGGCCTGTTTTCTCTGTCCTTATTTATGTCTCTTTTTCCCTGTATCATCGATCAGGTCTCAAGGGTGCAGGATTTTTTTCTTCTGGATTCATTTTTGCAGTCGCTTTAATAGATACTTCGTTTGACAGGCATACTCATTTTAGAGTTAGCTTTTAAACACCCACTGAAAGCCCTTTCAAGTTCTAACCAGGAGCAGTTTATTTCTGTGCCATATTAAAACCTGAACATCAGTGTTGATAATTAAAAGCTTTCAGTGGCTGTATCAAGGACGCTGTAAACACTCAGTAGAGTAGGTAAGTTTCCGGAGAAGGAGAACCCCCTAGCGGCCTACTCTGTAGTGAGCACCTTCTGTAAGATACTGTATAAGGAAATGAAATTTTGTTTTTGAATGTGTCTTTTTAAGTAAGCTTCAAGTTGTATACTCCAGGCCTCTTACCCAAATTGGAATACAACCTGAAGTGTTTTTTGTTCTTTGTTGTTTTTTCATCTTTATGAAAATTCAGTGAACAAAAATTGTTACTGGTCACTTATTTGCAAAGCTGTATTCTTCTTAGTAACCCCAGTTTATGCTTTAACTCCTTCAGTTTGTAATTTACAGACTTGGCTAGTGAACACTCAATTTCTTCTGTAATTTCTCTGCAGTTCTGAATTTCTTCTTTTTTTTAACAGGTGACATGCTGATCGTTGAAGAAGACCAAACCAGGCCCAAAAGTTCACCTTCACTTACTAAACATGGTGCTTCTAGTTACGTCAGGGAAACTTTGCCTGTGCTTGCCAGAACCGTGGTCCCAGCAGACAACTCTTGCCTCTTTACCAGTGTGTACTATGTCGTTGAAGGAGGAGTCTTGAATCCAGCTTGTGCCCCTGAGATGAGACGCCTCATAGCACAAATTGTAGCAAGTGATCCAGACTTCTATAGTGAGGCAATACTGGGAAAAACAAATCAAGAGTACTGTGACTGGATCAAAAGGGATGACACTTGGGGAGGAGCAATAGAGATATCAATTTTGTCCAAGTTTTACCAATGTGAAATATGTGTAGTGGATACACAGACAGTAAGAATTGATCGTTTTGGGGAAGATGCAGGATATACCAAAAGGGTTCTGCTTATTTATGATGGCATCCACTATGACCCACTTCAGCGTAACTTCCCTGATCCAGACACACCTCCTCTGACCATTTTCTCCTCTAATGATGATATTGTTCTCGTACAAGCACTGGAATTAGCAGATGAAGCTAGAAAAAGGAGACAGTTTACTGATGTCAACCGCTTCACCCTGAGATGCATGGTATGTCAGAAAGGATTAACTGGACAAGCAGAAGCAAGGGAACATGCCAAGGAGACAGGCCATACCAACTTTGGAGAAGTGTGATCTATGCATGAATGAGGGTTGAAGCCTACTACCTCACAGATCCAGAAGGCTCTGGGTTTTCCAATAAGCTATTGTAACCCTAAAGAACAAAAGGACACAATGCTTGAACCATCCTTTTAACTTAAAACCACTAAGACACTGAAATTCCTTGTTAAGATTAAAATTAGTGTGCAAGTTTACAGACGTGTGTCTACAGTGGTAGACTGTACATACATGCCTCTTTCTGCTGGAGTGACAGAGGTGATCCTTGCCACCTACTGACACTGACCTGAAGATTGAGATTTAGTATTATAACCTAGCACCCAGCAGCTTTAACTTGAAGAAAACATCACATTTTGGATAATGTGGAAGGCCTGTGAGGCCACTGGACATTTACCACAGTGTCTCCAGTAACAAGTCTTTTTAAAAACTCTGAATGAGTTGTTTCTAAATTATGAATTGATTCATCAAATGAAGATACTCAGAATTGTCCCAACTGATTTTATATTGTAATTTGGTAGACTTTATAAATGTGTGCTTAACCACTGATAAGTACATCACAAGCAATTTTTACAGGGATGAGTTTCATCCTTGAGAATATTATCACAAAAACAGGAACTGATTGTGCCCTGTTTAAGATATCTAGTGTATAAAAAGTAGAATGTATGAGGGAAAAGGTGCCTGAGCAGCTTACTGAAGCTTTAAAAGACCGTTGGCCTCGTGTTTTAATGCAAATCTTGTACTGGTTTTTGTCACATTGGATAACATTTTAAAGTTAAGCAGGGTATTTTTTTAATTGAAATTCCTTGAAATATGAGTGCTCAGTTTTTCCTTCCTTTGCATAAAGATTTGTCTGGAGGGATTTAGTTTTCTCAGCTTTTTGTTAAGAGCACTTTATCCAAAAAATTTTTTTTCAGCTAAAGTAATAATGCTCTGCTTTGGGTTGGTTTTTGTAAGATTTTTTTGCATACCTAAACAATGTTTTTGTGCTAGCCTTATCCCTCCACTAATGTTATTTTAAATAATTCCACATTTCTGCAAATTAGCACTTTGCTTATCTGCAATCTTTTACTTTGATTTTTGAAGTTTTGAAGTAATTGGAGTAATACTGTTGAGTGAATTTGTTTCACTTCCAAAATAGGAAAATTTTTAAATCCTTGCCTTATGCAGCTTTCTCAGAATTCTGCTTCTTCCTAATACTAGATGTGTAGCCATTTGCTTGGTGGACTAATCCGCAAGGCACACCCTCTAAAACTTAGCTTCACTATAAGATCTTCCAGATAAAGTTTTCTACCTCTTTTCCTAATTATTCTGATCAGGGATGCTAAATTATAATTTGTTATATATTATCTCACATAATGTGAAGAGGCTTAATGTTGTGAAGTTTTGTTGTTTTGGGCTTATTTTTTATTAAGCATCTTACTTAGAGTATCAATGGTATACTTTAAAGCACTTAGTTCTTTTTCAGCATATCTTCCTAGCAAATGTTTTTAAATTGACCTTTACTTTTAGCACTTCACTTGGTGAAGGTGGCCATATAAAATTAAGGAACATTTGAACAATACAGGAAAAAAGTATTTTTAAGGAACAATTCACAAAGTGTATTTGAAATCATCAGATGACATTTCTTGAGTACCTTTTATGTGCATAGTTATTTTAGACAATATAAGCTATTATGGTTAGTATAACTTAAAAGTGTTTTCTGTTTTACTGAGCCTTAAACATAGCACTTGTGAACTTATGATACTTAATGTTTGGCAATCATGTTCAAATTAATAGGATTGAAAATATCTCCACACTTGACTCTCATCTGGTCTGGATGGTTTTGGTTTTGCATCTTTTTTATTTCTCCCAGAAAATATTAAATTTAAAACTGTAAATTAAGAATACACCACTAGACAACAACCATCAATTTGAGCTTTATGCATCATTACTCATAAAGCTTGCCTTCCTTTGCTACTTCAGGAGACAAATTTGACATTTGCTTACTGCAGCTTTAGATCTACAAGTTTAGACATGCAACAGATACTTATTGAGTAATTTATACTGTGCCAGGCATGTTTTGATATGTTTCTGTCATAGGTTTTGATATGTTCCAACATAAATTTCTGTCACTTTAAAATTAAGTATATATTGTCTACAGTGGGTAAATTTAACAAATGAAAAGGAATAGAACACTGATATTTTACAGAATTAAACCCCTTCATTGTAAGTGCTTTGTTTACATATTAAGTGTCAAGTATTCAGGAGATCTTATTTCATTCTGTTTTATCTGTTATCGAGGTGGTCCATTTACCAGCTGGACACTGATACTCAGTCAAATTCCTTTCAAAAATGACTCTAATCTTATCTGCTGAAATTCGCACTAGTACTTTAGTGTTCTGATCATGGAAAATTCAAGATGAAGGTTTATTTGCAGATCATGTGATTTAATTATTGAGGATTAAAAACCTAAAACTTTGCTCATTCTAAACTCAAGCTTGTAAGCCTCAGAATTTGCATTTTTTTTTACCTGTGCTTATTAAACTCTTGAAATTATTAATAGGAGTAAATTCTTATCTTGGGAATTTTGAAAATCTGTGGACTTAAGACTTCCAGGAGGATTAAATGTCTTAAGTTTTGTACTAGAACAGAATGAAGTTCTTCTTCCTATTCATGCAGTGTTTGCCTGCCATACAGGAATTTTTATTTTTTAAATGAGGACAGTTTACATTAGTGAGAAAGTGAATAAAGACCTCACTTTCTCACTCCATCCTTCTTTCTGTTACTCTTCTTTGCATTAAAGGTCAGGTGTAGTGCTTTGAAGATTCACTCCTGTATGAAGTGATTTCAGAAGCTAAAATTAATATCCCTGGAGATTTTGTAATGTGTTAGCCAAGTGAAGACATTAGTGTGTTATATCTTTTGCTAATGGTTCATGGTTGATTTCTTGTTTCCCATGAAATTAGCATAGTCGAGTGATGCCCTTGAAGCTTGACTGCTGGTCAGTTTGACCCTTTTATTAACACCTAATGTAGTCATGCCACTTGATTATTCCATGAAGTCCCAGCAAAATAGTAACTAGGAATTAACTAACATTATGTTATCTACCTATCTAATTTATCTGTGTCCCTAAATGCCATGTATAACTTGCTTCTCTAGTTTATTCCTTCTTTGTAGGGATTAAAATGTGAGTGTTGCAAGTTGCCCTAGCTAAACGTGGTTTTCTTATGTCTTTTTGGGAAAAAAAAATGGAATGGGAAGTATACAAGATTAAGCAACAGAGCAATTTTTTTTTTTTGACAAATCAGGTGGGCTTCCTAAACATGTTAAGAATTATGTTCTTTAATGTGTCAAGACACATTTATTTTGTTTGCAGCACTTTAAAAAAAAGATGAAATAAAAGTTTACATGTTGGCCCTCTAGGGATCTAATTAAGGACATTAAAGTACGATTCTTGAGCTACTAACCATCAGCTCTTCTACTTGATTGCCATCATTGTATAGTGTATCTAATGGCACAACATTCTGGTGTTTTGATAACAGTAGAACTCAGTTTCAGTAACTATTAGGAGCATAGTCTGCCCCAGCATTTAAAATGTTACTTATTATAATGTGAATATCTTGTATTATTCATTGTACAATGCAGTATTCAAATTTGTCCTTGTAGTGCAAAGATGACTGATAATTTCTAAAAGATTAGATCCTTAAAACTTGTTTGTTTCCGAGCAGACTTATTTTAAGGAAGCTGATTTTTGAGTCAGAGGCCTTAAAAGTGTCATATACAAGTGACATCATTTTAAGTCCAAAGTGAAACACTTGATTTGAATAAGCTAGTTTATTAACTAAAGTTGTTTTCTTATGAAGTGTTATAATTTATATTTCAGCACATTTTTTTCAACTTATAAAATGTTTCTGGTTGTGAGAGTGTTTATTTTTCTCAGAATTAGCTAGCATTTTACTTACAGTCCTTTGAATATTTGACTTAAAATTATTGATGTTGAATTGTAGGGTTCTGATTTAGGTCCTGATTCATACACATTTAAAGGAGGTTGGTAAGCCCCTCATGATATTTTACAGTGAAGGGAGGAAAGGGCCAAGAGGATAAAGTAGCACTGAAAATGAAGAGATTGTCAGATCAGATGCATTCCTAGTCATGAATTATGCTTTTCCAAACATTTTTAATGCAATGCCTTTGCGTCAACTCAACCCTTCCCCATTTATTGGCATAGAATGTAGCATGGTCATAGGTGAAAAAGCTTGTCATTAAAGTATGAAACCATTAATTATAAGCATTTTCCCATGATGCCCTTTTGTACTTAGGTTTTAAAAAGTACTAACCAAGTTTAGGAATAGTGAGAATATAATTTGATTAAGTTGTAGGTGAACAGAAAGGATAATCTTAGGCTCAGAATTTCTACTATACATGAGACTGACATAAACTGGTATAGGCTATGTAGCTGTAGCCCATAAGTTACTTAAAGGACGAGGGGACCTAATTTTGTCAGCTTTCCAGTCACGTTGGTGCCATTCAGAACTCAAGCTGTTTAGAGGAAATATGTACTTAGCAAAGTAGTATTTTTCCTTGAAAAACTTTGAATTCGGCTTAAATACAGAATAAATATGGATAGCTTGTGAAAAGGATTAGAGAATAATATTCCTGTAGTTTCTGAATTAATGCAGTAGAGACAGAGGTTCCTGATGCAAAAAGAAAACCACAAAGACTGTCAAATTAGAGCTTTAGAATATGACTTGAAAAATTAGTAGGGATGAGCAAAACAGCATTAAAAATATTTTTCTTACTGAAGATGGACAGTGTTTTCTTGTTTTAAAATGTTTTGCCTATTTGCCAGCATTTTTTAATGTTAATGCACTGCTGCTACCTGGAAGATGTCTAATTTCATTTTCTACAACTCTTAACGTGATTTTGCCATTGTCATTAAGATGCATTGATTTTATTTATGAAGGGTATGATTTTAAATATCTAAATGCTGTATTAAGTGACTTGTTTGAAGAATAAATGAAGTGAAAACCTTGTTGTTTGAGTATATTTTGGGACCTGGGCAGAGGGCCAGTGAACAGCTATTTTACTCAAGTTGCGTATTTATTATCAAAAGCTAATAGACTGCTTCTTTGACTAAGGTACCAAAATCTGCCAAATATCACCCTTTAGGCGGAATCAAAGAATGAGACAGGAGAAACTAAGGTACTTCTCCTTAACACCGAAAGGCATTAAAAATTCCCATTCATTGACTCGAATCTTTTTCTAAATCAAATCCCTGCAAGTTGCAATTCAATATTTGTTGCTGACAAATTGTCAAAGTGTAAAGGCTTACTATTTCTTTTATAATAGACTGCAGTCTTTGTGAACTTAGATCTATTTGAAAACAGCAATGTCACTATGGGAGAATGTATTTCATCTTTGGCAATGTCAACATTTAAACGTATTTGAAGCAACACTGGGGCTATTAGAATTGGCCAGAGTTCAGGTCCCCTAACTGAACTGAACTACTTACCCATTCTTTCTCATTGAAAGCTTACAAATTATGGAGGTGGAACTGTAATAATATCAATTTGTACAGCAGTATGAAATATATCTCTGGGGGTCAGCATACATCCAACATAAGAAGCCAAGCCAAACCTCACATCACAAGGTTCACAACCATGTTGGTTGTGTGATGGTAGCTTATTGAATAATTAATTGTGCCCATAAAGCAATGCTTCTCAAAGTTAGTCATCACATTATCTGGGAACTTGTTAGAAATGTACATGTTCAGAAGGAAATCAGAAATTGATGAGACCCAACAATAAGCCCACCAGGCGATTCTAATGCGTGATAAGAAAAAGTTTGGGAATCGTGACCATCACTATGGTGGTTTAAATGAACCATTAATCAACTTGGGAGAGAACTCTGAGGGTTTATACCAGTTTTGTGTCCTTAGCTTCACATGCAATTCATTTTCACTCACTACTTAGCGATAGCTACTACATTTATAGATAATGTAAATCCAGAGAAGACTGGTAGAACAATGAATGACAATTCAAAAATCTCAGCAAGCTGAAAAACCCTAACGTTGAATATTCCTAAATGTGAAGTCCTGGCCTTGAATTCTAAATCCATTATGTGAGTCCAGCATGGGGGAAAACCTGGCTTTATAGTTGATTGGACAAAAGATGTAGCAATGGCACTTAATTCTAATTCTGATCCCAATAAAGTACTATGGCTTAGGCTGCAAAAGTAGCGGCATCTTAATACTTGAAAGAGCAGAAAAAAAGGAAGCAGTAGTCTTAATGTTGGTCATGTTGCATTGGAGGTTTGGATGTGGGTTTTGCATGTAAAATGTGGTGAAAAACAGGTTTGATGGCCATCGTGGAGGCTGAAGAAACGAGGAAAAAAAACAGATTGACATGATAGCTAACTTCAGATTTTGGGAAATGTATAAAAGATGAATTAGATTTATTCTCTGAGGCCCTAGAGGAAAGAACTCAGACTAAAAAAGGATGACTATTGTTGCACAGTAAAATTACGTTAAAAACCTAACAAGAATGAAAAGGGATACTATAATATCAAAAATCGTAAGTAATGGAGGCAGTCTTTTGCATTATGAGAAATAGTGATAGAAGTTATTAGGTCCCTGCCATCTTAAAAAAAAAAAAATCTGTCTTACAGATGCTGGAGAGGATGTGGAGAAATAGGAACGCTTTTACATTGTTGGTGGGAGTGTAAATTAGTTCAACCATTGTGGAAGACAGTGTGGCAATTCCTCAAGGATCTAAAACCAGAAATACCATTTGACCCAGCAATCTCATTACTGGATATATACCCAAAGGATTATAAATCATTCAACTATAAAGACACATGCACATGTTTGTTTACTGCAGTACTGTTTACAATAGCAAAGACCTGGAACCAACCCAAATGCCCATCAATGTTAGATTGGATAAAGAAAATGTGGCACATATATACCATGGAATACTGTGCAGCCATAAAAAAAAGAATGAGTTTATGTCCTTTGCAGGGACATGGATGAAACTGGAAACCATCATTCTCAGCAAACTAACACAGAAACAGAAAACCAAACATCGCATGTTCTCATACGGGGGAGTTGAACAATGAGAACATAAGACGCAGGGAGGGGAACATCACACACCGGGGCCTGTCGGGAGCTGGGGGGCATGGGGAAGGATAGTATTTGGATAAATACCTAATGCAGATGATGGGCTGTTGGATGCAGCAAACCACGATGACACATTTATACCTATGTAACAAACCTGCACATTCTGCAGATTTATCCCAGAACTTAAAGTATAATAAAAAAAGTTTTAAATGCTAGTTATATTATAACTACAAAAAGAAAAATGTAGTTTTTCTGTCCTCTTTACTATCCCATTAAAGCTTGAAAAAAGAGTGGCTTTGCTCTTAGTTATGCAGCGAAGGCTACAAAGCAGTAGTTACATCTTTAGCAAAGTGTATGCTTACTGCATGGGTAAGTATCTATGCTTATCTTATATCTCTATGCCTGAATGAGACATTTAGGAATGGAGAAGCAGGCATTTCAAATAGATTTTCTATTTTGTTCTGACTTGGATTGTCTTTGTCTCTATTTTGTTTATAAATCTTGAGGATATTTACCAGATGAAAATGAGGCAGAAATGTATTTCCCTAAACTCATTGAAACTCTTATGATTTCCTCATTTGTGTTTTAAAATTCAAGAATTTCTAAGAAACTATTAATAGCTCTCAGAGAATGAATAGCCTTCTCTCTCTTTGCTTTACTAGCTGCCACTCTTTTAACTTCTCTGCCCTCTTGACCTCCTAGAATTGCTTCCATACACAAAGCGGAGTTTTCTGATCTGATTCCCATGGCATTTCTCTGTATTCAATTGGAGGACTTCATCAGTGAATCTTAAGGTATTGGACCACGTGTCATAATGACTTGGCCATGTTCCAAAACCCTAAAGATGGTTCTCTTGAATCATTGCAATAAGCTAAAAAACTATTAATCTGGAGTTGTTTGGAGTTGCTTTGAAATCAATACCAAAGTACAAAATATAGACAAAATTATTCCTGATAACCCTTACATCTCTCATAGAGTGTACAGACATCACCATAACTTTGTAAGTCCCCACACCAGTGACGGAAGAGTTCATGCTCACTCCTGTGGTGCCTGCCACTCTCTGAGGTCTCAACCTGCAGTGAGTGTGGTTCACTAGAGCACATCCAGTGGTGGACCCTGGACTCCAATCCCTGTGCCTCTTGTTCTGTTAAGCTGTCAGAAACACTACTCGGCCTCTCAGCATCTCAGCCACCCATTCTGGAAAATGATGTCTCCAGAGGAAAAGTGGCTGGCCTCAAATGTTGGACGCAACACACCAGACCTCTGTCCTCACCTTGATCCAGGCCTGTGTTGTTAGTGCCTACCAAATTCTTCAATATCTTTTTGGCTCTCCACTGCAAACAGCAGGAGAGTTTGTCTGAATTACCTAGTCCAGCATTCCTGGAAGTAGAAGTCCTTAGCAGCACCTTTCCTATGATAATCAAGAAACCACTACCATAAAATTGTTTTGTTTTTATTTTTATTTTTTTTAAAAAAAAGATGTACTCTTGGAAATATCAGGTATGAAACAAGTGATGTAATAATTTTTCTGTCAACAATGGAGGGAAGAAGCGGTTAGTAAGAATTTGTCAGGGTTTATTTAGAACTGTCCAATAGGAAAAGGCACTTTATCAAGTAACCATGAATATTTTTCTAACACAGTTCATTTCCATTCTGTTGGATATTTACACTGAATTAAATAGAAATATCATTTTTTATGGAATAAGAATCAATTTTTAGAGTCTATTATGTAGGAATTTCACAAAATTACTCTTCCTAATTATGGACAAAATTTTACAGTTATTAGAATTCCAAACTTTCTTCCACTGTGACTTAACTGTTTTGTATTGGGGTTGATAAATCTTTCTCTAACAAATTGTATCGAATTGAATTACTTCTCCCAGAGCTTTAATATTATGGAGTTAATTGATCAAATTGAGTTTTTCAACCTACAAAATTAAGGAGCAGATTTTGCATTATGTTGACATACTGCCAAAGTTACCCTCTCTTTAGGTATATCCTTTCACATCCAAAGATCTAGCCTTGTTTTTCTTACTCTTACAACAAAGACCAAGAAAATGATCTTGAGTTTGGATAGAAAAAGCTAAGGTAATAATTTATCTCTGAAGATTGTTAAATGGTTTAACAAATCCTTGTTGAGCTTTTACTTGTTGCAAAATATGGTGTCAAATACCTCAAGATTGCAATAATATTAATTCAGTTAATAAACATTTTTGAATGCTAATGTCATACCAGGAACTTCCCTAGGTGGTGGGTATACTTTGAAGGGGGTGGGGGGGAAACACTATGAAGAAATAAAAATACAAGTGCTATGAGATCCTTTTATAGTTCATAAGTGTGATGATTCGGATGTTGCCCTCATGTGTGAGATGTGATGACTGTCTCAAACCTTGTTATGATGTCAGCACATGACCTGTCTGATGTGAAAAATAAATACAGATGCTATGAAAAGAATAATTGGGTTGGAAAATTGAATTAAAATTGATGAATCTGGGAAAGACTTTGAGAAGGTGACATTTAAGCTGAAATCTGAATCATGAATAAGATTTTCAACTAATCAGTTGAAAAATAAAAATAGTACAGCATTTACAAACATGATGTTGCAGGAGGAAATGAAATATTTTTCAGACCAGTCTGGTCTTAGTATGATAAACAGGGGAAGGGGACATGAGATAAAATATTAGAAGCAGGCAAGGATCTAGATTTATAGCATCTATAAGCTATATTAAGCATTTACTCTAATTCATATTTATCAGGTTTTATTATGCTTATTTTATATTTGTGCCCATAATTAGTTTATAAACTCCACAAGGACAGGGACTAGCTGTGTCTTTTATTATTGTTGTATTCCCAACACCCATTAAGGGGCTGGACATATAGTAAACATTCAATATAAAGTAGACATTCAATATGTAGTTGAATGAATAAACATGTGAATGAGTGAAGTCAATGAAATTTGTTCCTGTAAAGGAATAAAGTTATCCTATGATCATTGGGAGGATAGTCAAGCATTTTAAGGAGGACATCAGATTGATGTTCCTCAAAGTTTACTTTAACTGCCCTGTGGAGAAGAGATTGAAGAGGGTGAGAGTGAAAGTGGAAGACCAGTGAGAAGGAGGCTACGACAGTAACAAATGGAAGTGATGACAGTAAGCGTTATCATAGTTAGCATTTATTGAGTGCTTACAGTATTCTCAGCACTCTTCAGGTATTATCCATGTAATCTTCACAATAACTCTATAAGTTATGTGCTATTACTATCATCTCTATTTTACAGATATGGCTACTGAGAATTATAAAGTTTAAACTGTCTCAAGGACAAATAGCTAATAAATGAATGATGGCTTGGGCCAGGTAGATGTCAAGAGAAGAGGATAGATGTAAGATATAATTTGGAGACAGGATCTCCAAGACTTGGTGATGGGGAATAATATTTACTCAATCAACTGGTAAGAAAAAGTGGCATTTACTGATTCATGGAAGATGAAGAGGGGAAGTATTTGGAGAGAATAGAGAAAAAAAGAGTTAAGACATGTTAAGTTTGAGATGTTCGTGAATCACATGAAAGCAGAGATCATGTAGGTATCTATAGGTATGAAGTTCAAATGATATATCTAAAGACAAAGATCTAAATTTTGGATTCATTGACCTATAGATAAAAAATATGTGAATGGAAGAGAGCAAATAGAGAGAGTTTATATAGGGAGGAAGACTCAGCACCAAACTGCAAGTAACTCCCAACATTTAGAAGCCAGGTAATGGAAAAAGAACCAGCATTTAGAAGTCAGTTGAAGAAAGAGCCACCAGGGATAGCTGAGGATTCAGAAGAGATTAGAGAAGCAAGAGAATTTTATGTCATGAAATTCAAGAGAAAATAGTTTTTTTAAGAAACTGAAAGTGGCCAGCTGTGTTGAATGTTACGGAAAAATCAAGTTAGGGGCCAGGCATGGTGGCCCATGCCTGTAATCCCAGCACTTTGGGAGGCCGAGGCGGGTGGATCACTTGAGCTCAGGAGTTCAACACTAGCCTGACCAACATGGAGAAATACTGTCTCTACTAAAAAAATACAAAATTAGTTGGGCGTGGTGGTGCATGCCTGTAATTCCAGCTACTCCAGAGGCTGAGGCAGGAGAACCACTTGAACCTGGGAGGCAGAGGTTGCAGTGAACCGAGATCGCACCATTGCACTCCAGCCTGGGCAACAAGAGGAAAACTCCATTTCAAAAAAAAAAAAAGAAGAAGAAGAAGAAAGAAATATCAAGTTAGAGAAGAATTCAAAGAATCTATAGGATTTGGCAAACTGGAGTTCGTTGATAACCTTAGCATGAGCTGTTTTACAGGAGTCATGGAGAAAGTAGTCGGATGGAAATGAGTCAAAGAGTAAATAGGGATGTCTGGTTAAAGATAACAAGTTGAACATATTCACTAACGTCTACTCTCCCAAAACTTCAATAAAATGATAGTCATGGAATTACGCTCAAGACAAAAAGATAGAGGGGTAAAACAAAATTTTGGAAGTTAGCAAGCTGCAAACTTTCAAGTAAGTTAAATTAGTTAACAAGCAGTTGGATGTGTGGTAACTGATAGCAGATTTTTAAAAAGCTGATGGGAATTATTTTAGGAGAAAGGTCAAAATGATGATACAGGAGAGAAGGTTGCAGAGATAGAGTTGGTGGGATGAGATTCAGAGCACACATGGATGATGGGTTTTATAGGAAAACCATTTTCTTTTTTGTACCAAAAGGGAAGGAGAAGAAAATGGATGCAAAGGAAAGTAGGTTTGCAAATTTGGGGATGGGAATGTGGCATTCCTGCCTCTTGACTACTGTTGTCTTACTGAAGCTTTTGAAATTGGTGACAAAGTTGTTCTATGAAAATGGAGTGAAAGAGAGGTGGACAGTTTACGGAGAGAGAAAGAGTGGTCTCAGAAAATGGGAAATCCAACTGCCTAGAGAAAAGTGGTAATTGCCTGCAGTATATGGTACACATTTGAGGTTGCTACGCATGAATTTATCGTGGCACCAATCTGCCTGTTATCATCATCATCTGCATCAACATCAAACCTCAAACATCAACATAAAGATGTTAGTGACTCAAAGGAATCCAGTAACACCAAATAAAAAGCAAGAGCAGGAAATGCTGACATGTGGAATCGACCATTAAAGGTGACATTCTTGGGGACCAAGACACCAGCAGGTAGGAGACAAATGGTTACAGTCTATTTGGTCTGCCTTGCTTAGAGCTTTTGCCATGTGATATAGTGTGGAAGTTCTATCCCCTCCAAGTCTTATGTTGAAATGTGACTTCCAAAGTTGGCGGTGGGCCTAGTGGGAGGCTTTTGGGTCAGGGAGGCAGATCCCTCATGAATGTCTTGGTGCTGTCCTTTTGGTAACGGGTAAGTTCTAAGTTCTCACGTGAGATCACACCCACCCAAACCTCTTTTCTGTGTAAATTACTAGGTCTCAGGTATTCCGTTATGGCAATGCAAACAGACTAACATGCTACGTGGTAAGTGTGTGTTCCATGGCCTTGTCTACTGTTTATGAGTCATTATAGCAAATAAAAGAATATTAATAAATGTATACTGAGTATGCATGTTAGCACTTCCTTCCTCTCTCACCACGTGACACTGCCTGCTCTTCCTTTGCCTTCTGTTATGATTGTAAGCTTCCTGAGACTCTCACCAGAAGCTTAGCAGATGCTGGCATCATGCTTGTACAGCCTGCAGAACCATGAGCCAAACGAATCTCTTTTCTTTTTTTTGTTTTTTTGAGACAGAGTCTTGCTCTGTCACCAAGGCTGGAGTGCAGTGGCATGATCCTGACTCACTGCAGCCTTGATCTCCCTGTCTCAAGCCATCCTTTCACCTTAGCCGCCAAGTAGCTGGTACTACAAGTGCACATCACCATGCCTGGCTAATTTTTGTATTTTTAGTAGAGGCAGGGTTTTGCCATGTGGCCCAGGCCGCTCCCAAACTCCTGAGATCAAGCAGTCCTCCTGCCTCAGCCATCCAAAGTGCTGGGATTACAGGCATCAGCCACCATGCCTAGCCAAACCTCTTTTCTTTGTACATTACTAGCTCTCAGGTATTCCTTGATAGCAATGCAAACAGACTAATACACCACGTGGTAAGTGTGTGTTCCATGGCCCTGTCTACTATTAATGAGTCATTATAGCAAATAAAATAAATATTAATAAATGTATACTGAGTATGCATTTTATGCAAATTTAATGAAGAATATTCCAAGAAATAACAAATTCGGAAAGTAAAAAACATTTTTAGTTTGGGAATTTCAACAAGTGATTCTGCGTAGGGCTGTCGGGAGCTACCTAAGAGATCTCAATAATTCCCCCTAGGAATCCAATAATGTTACCTGGCATTTCCACTATTTGAATATTTGCTTTAAGCTATAGTTCTTTGCAAATGCTATTAATCTTGATATTTCTTATTTATCAATTTTTAGATATCCATAATAATTAGTAAAGAACATGAAGAATGTTAGGAGCATTTCATTATAAGAAATGCAAAGGAAATCAGTTGTCCCATCACTAGATGTGTGTTAAATCACTGCAGCCCATCAACTCAGGGCCTTCATAGGGCATCTCAGATTCACAGACATATTCACGACATCAAAAGGTCAAAAGCCTCTGAAAACAAGCCGGATGAGCCAATGCCCATTACTTCTAAGAACAATGCAGAGTTTAACAGCATGGCAAAGGACAAGATTCAGGAAAAAGCAATACATAAAATTGTAGCAGTAGATGGATTATCTTTCAACATGATCATGAAGAATACATTTTTTAGGGCAAGTTTCTTAAGGAGTTCAGTTGCCAAGGAGTTTATCCGCAGTTTTGACATTAATATATAGCTATTACAATAGAAGAGTAATACATAGAAAAAAATTGATGCCTTTTATGAATCCAAAATTTACAGGGAGAGAAAGAAGAGAGTTATATCCTAGCAGGTTGAACATACAGATGTGTACCTTGTGTTAAGAGATTACAGTGAAGTTGTACCTAACATTCTATTCCAAAAGAAGGTCGTGCTTAAGCTGAACTCTGAAGGAAGTTCAGAGGGTGGAAAGGGATCCAAGCAGAGTGTACCACATGGGCAAAGGCCCGGAAGCATGAAAGCACAGCAGTTTCAGAAACAGTGGATGTGGCTCCAGTCAAGAATATAAATGAAGATATGCTAGGAGAAGCATGTACAGCCAGCTCATGAAGGTCTTTTTATGTCATATGGGACTTCTCTGAAGTTAATCATGAATGCCACAAAGACCCATCAAAGTATTTTAAGAAGAAGAATGACAACTCAGATGTGTATCTGTAAAATGGAAGAGGGCTAACAAGTAGCTTCTGTAGTCTCCTCCACCTCTAGTGGTCCATGATCTCACTGACAGTGAAATTCTGAACCAGAATAGAGAGGATAAAGAATCGGAAAGAGGTATGAAAGCTATCTCACAAGATGTATTCGAGAATGACTGTAAAGTATCTCAAGTATGGTGATGCAATTAGCTGGGATGGGATAGAGGAGAGAGGACATTTGAGGGTATTGGACATGGTCAATGTGAATCCAGTTTTGAACACATTAAGATTTGGTGTTTCTTGCAGAATTCGCTGATGCTAATTGGTGATCTTAGCCCTCAAACTTTAATTAGTTCTAGGAATAAAGGGGCAGCAGAGTCCTCCAAATTTCTATGATAGGTAAACTGAAGAAACCCTGCTCTCAACAAAGAAAGGAAAAAAAAATACTCCCTAAAACTATTTAACGTTAAGTGATTTCAGAACTCCTTCATCCAAATTTACTTAATTACATGTTTTAGTTCTCATCAAATTATTTTAGTTTTAACACTAATGTCACTTTGGTGAGAACTTGGTGATCTATTTGATGTCTTAATCTATGCTATCAGTCCCACGTCTTACAGCCAAATTATAATTACCCTCATCTGAATTCTTCCCTAGCTGTGCTCTCAAGAAAGCTCTTGTTTTCCCAAACCCTACTTGAGGAATGAAACCTTCTCTTCCCCCAATATTTTAGAGGTCATACTCAGAGCCCCAGCATATCGTATCATGCCTGATAACATGAACATGCTGGGTGCCAAGCATTTGTTAAGGATGGTGACAGTGTATGTTCAAAGTAACTTAATTATTTTTCCTTTGGAGGGAAAAGAAGACACTGCTAGGATGTGACTGTAATGTGAATAACTATCATGAATGGTTAGAATGGTGGTCCACAACTGTTTTGCAGAGTCTATAAGGGACATAAGAAGAAAGTTGAACCAATGACTGTCTGTGGTATATTTCAGGTTTGAAGTGCTGTGTGTGCATGTGTGTGTGTGTGTGTGTGTGTGCGTGTGTGTGTGTGTGTGCATGTACACCTGGGGGAAGAGAGGTGCCTCAGTAGGGAGGTTGCACTGAGAAAGAAAATCATAAACTAGCCTCTGGCAGTCAAGGAGATGACTTGACCACAATAGCTTGCAAGAATGGAGAAGGAGGGAACAGATGAGTCAGGTGAGCTGGGCTGTAATTAGTTTCCACAGAGTCTGGTAATCAAACAGGCATTTACATATTAAGAGCAAAGACACACATAATCCCTCAAATGATGACCTATATCAACCAGGAAGACTTATTCTTTCAGGTTTTTGACTGACTTCAGAAATCCTCCCTTTTCTGTAGTCCAGGCCTCCTTTCCAATTCTCTTGAAATGTTAGAGACTTGGTACATTTCTAAGCAAAAATAAAATGAAGCAAAAACAATAAAACAATATGAATTCCAGGGACATTTAAGTGCGTGGAGAATGGGAAACACAAAATTTGAGATTTATTTCAGCTACGGCATATGTGTGTTTGCAGGGAAGGGAGGCTCAAGGCTTGTAAGTAACTTCAACTGTGATGTTTATGCTTTATTTCCTGAACTGGGTGTTAGGTGTGGTTGTGTTTGTTATGTCAGGGTATCTGAAATATTTCATAATTTACAGAAAGAAGACATTTCTGAGAAGAAAGGAAGGAAAAGAAAAATGATTTTGTCTATGTCCCTGCTTCTACCTGGTAAAAGATAGGGGTTCCTCCTAGTTATCCTAATTTTATTATAACTGAAAACTGTGTCTGTTCACAAATAAGACTGTGTCTACTATCATCTTGGAGGTTAATTCTCTTAAGTCAATTTATTTTTAAATCACACACCTATGAAGCTGGATCGACTTCAGTGACTTCATCCATGGGTGTGACTTTGGTTGCACTGAACTGCTGATCTCGAGATGCCCTTCCTGTTTTGTTAGTATTATGACATCACACATGTTTGAATGACACACCAGGGAGAGAGGTCATAGCCCAAAGTGCTCATTCAGCTATGATATCCATAGGCTGCTGACAGGGTACTGGGTTATCCCAGGCTTCCTCCAAACTCCTTCCTATCTATTCGTCCTGTACCACTTCATCTTTATCTTGGCCTCAGGATCACTGTGCTGTTTATTTCCTATCCAACCATGATCACAGAAAGAGAAAAGAGAAAAGCCATGTGTCATCTTGTTATAAAACATATTAATAGCTTCAAGTAGGAAATGAAATGGAAAAAGACGAATCTAATTGCTAGAGTTACACCTGCAAATTATCTGTGTATTTCATGATTCCCACTTGAGATTCTATCCAAAATAGAGGTGGATTGGCATTATGCTGATTCATGACAACCTTGATGTTTTACTGCCTGAATTAAAATCCCTGCCCTGCCTCTTCCCAGCTACATGGTCTTGAAAAAGTTTTTTCTCCTGCCTCAGTCTCCTGAGTAGCTGAGACTACAGGCCTGTGTCAGCACCATGCCTGGCTGATTTTTTAAATATATTTTTAGTAGAGACAGGCTTCCGCCATGTTAGTTAGGCTGGTCTCAAACTCCTGACCTCAGGTGATCTGCCTGCCTCAGCATCCCAAAGTGCTGGAATTACAGGTGTGAGCCACCACACCCAGTCAAATTTTTCTTTGTTTCTTTTTCTTTTTTCTTTTTTTTTGAGAGGGAGTCTTGCTCTGTCACCAGGCTGGAGTGCAGTGGAGTGATATGTGCTCACTGTAACCTCTACCTCCCGGGTTTAAGCAATTCTCCTGCCTCAGCCTCCCGAGTGGCTGGGACTACAGGCACGTACCACCACACCCAGCTAAGTTTTGTATTTTTAGTAGAGACCAGGTTTCACCATGTTGGCCAGGATGGTCTCGATTTCTTGACCTCATGATCTGCCTGCCTCAGCCTCCCAAAGTGCTGGGATTACAGGCATGAGCCACTGCACCCGGTCCAAAATGTTTTTATCATCTCAAGTGTAAATCTTGTTCCAATGAAGCAGTCACTCCCCCTTTTCCTGTCCCCAGCACAGTGGTGCATTTATTTCACTTTATTTTTAAGATGGAGTCTCACTCCCATCATGCAGTCTGGAGTGCAGTGTCACAATCTTGGCTCACTGCAACCCCACCTCCCAGGTTCAAGTGATTCTCCTTCCTCAGCCTCCTGAGTAGCTGGGATTACAGGTGTGCACCACCAAGCTCTGCTTTTTTTTTTTTTTTTTTTTTTTTTTTTGTATTTTTAGTAGAGACTGGGTTTTGCCATGTTGGCCAGGCTGGTCCCGAACTCCTGATCTCAGGTGATCTACACGCCTTGGCCTCCCAAAGTGCTGAGATTACAGACGAGAGTTACTGCGCCCAGCCTAGTGGTGCGTTTATTAAAATCGATGAATTTCCATGGATACATCACTGTCACTGGAGTCCATAGTTGACATTAGGGTTCACTCTTGGTGCTGTGTGTTCTATGGGTTTGGATAAATGTACAGATATGCCCATCATTTTAGTCTCATACAGAGTAGTTTCACTGCCTTAAAAATCCTCTGTTCTCTGCCTGTTCATCCCTGCTTCCCCCAACCCCTGGCAACCACTGATCTTTTACTGTTTCTGTAGTTTAGCCTTTTTCAGAATGCTAATCACACAGCATGCAGACTTTTCCAATTGGCTTCTTTCACTTAGTAAATGCATTTAAAGTTCCTCCCTGTCCTTTCATGGCTTGAGAGCTTCCTTCCTTTCCTTCCTTCGTTCTTTCCTTTGTTCTTCCTTCCTTCCCTCCTTCCTCCCTCCCTCCTTCCTTTATTTCTCTCTTCTTTCTTTCTTTCCTTTCTTTCTCTCTTTCTCTTTCTTTTTCTCTTTCTTTCTCTCTCTTTCTCTCTTTCTTTCTTTCCTTCCTTCTCTCTCTCTGTCTCTCTCTTCCTTCCTTCCTTTCTTTCTTTTTCTTTCCTTCCTTCTCTCTCTCTGTCTCTCTCTCTTTCTTCTTTCTTTCTTTCTTTCATCTTGCTCTGTCACCCAGGCTGGAGTGGTGGCGCAATCTCGGCTCACTGCAACCTCTGCCTCTCAGGAATCAGGCGATTCTCCTGCCTAAGCCTCCCGAGTGGCTGGGATTACAGGCATCCACCACCATGCCCGACTAATTTTTGCATTTTTAGTAGAGATGGGGTTTTGCCATGTTGGCCAGGCTGTTCTCAAACTCCTGATCTCAGGTGATCCACCTGCCTCAGCCTCCCAAAGTACTGGCATCACAGGCGTGAGCCACTGTGCCCGGCCGAGAGCTCATTTCTTTTTAGCACTGAATGATATTTCATTCTCTGGATACGCCACAGTTTGTTTATTCATTTATCTACCAAAGACACCTTGGTTGCTTCCAAGTCTTGGCAACTATGAATAACACTGCTATAAATATCCATGTGCAGGTAAAAAAAAAATGTTTTTTAACCTCCGTGTAAAATTTAGATATTAATAAATGCCTACTTTTTGAAGTTAAAGACTAAATAAAAAGATGCATAAAAATGCTCAGCTCAATACCTGGAAACATAGCAAGAGCTAAATCAGTTTTGGCAATTATTGTGTACATGGATTTTAAATTTCCTTCTTGCCCTTTTAATGCTAGTAAGTGGAATACCTCAAATGCTGATAGATATCAAGGATAACCTATCTTCAGGAAAAACCAGCTTCCAGGCAAAAATCATATCTGGTTAGAGTGATCTCCGTCCTTGGAGGGAGATTTCTTCCCCAAAAGCAGTAGATCCTTCCACCTACTCACTTCTCCCTACAAGTGCCAAATATCAGTTCATGAACGGAGACAGGAGTTGCTACACAGGTTGGTAGCTTATTTTCTTTTTATTTCATAATATGTATTGCCACCTTCTGTGTGAACAACTAAAAGAGAGCAGAGGCCCAAATAACAGAGTGCATGTTCTCTCCTTTCAAGCTGTCCGGTCGCTCTTTCATCAGGCTAGGGGCCTCTTAGGGGATGAATGGTTTTATTTCCCCCAGAAATAAATTAGGCCAAGGAGATAGTTGGCAAGCACTGGCACGAGACTGGCCCAGCGACAGCATCCCTATCCTTGGGATACCCTCCTCAGTGGACATGAATTGAATTGCTAGGATTATGAGCTCATAGTAGGCTTGGGGAAGAAAGTGACTTTCAACAGCTAGAAAAGCTATCCTCAAAACTGACCACAAAGGAGTTTAGCTTAGAGAATTCAGGAGAAAACTAAGCTCCAAGTGGAAGAAGGTAGTTCTAGATGGAAAACCTGTTTCACATAGACCTATGGAGAAGCACACTGCCCAGAGGACAGTCTGTGTTCCTTTACATCAAGATTAAATATATCTTCTACCTCTGCCTACTCCCTCCCTGTCACCTGCCCTTCCAGTCTCAGCCCAAACCAGCTCCTCCTCCTTCCAGCCTTCTTTTTTTAAAGAGCTCTTTATTAGCTCTAAACAGGGAAGGGGAAGGCAGGAGATGATTGGCTAAGTGGGAGCAGCACCGCCCTGGTCATTCCCCTCCCATTCCCTCCCTGAGGAAACAGCTGGAATGAGAGGGAGGGAGGGAGGCTAGGATTGGCTGAGTCAGTGGCAGGGTGGGGAACAGTCAGGACAGACGAAGCATTTACCTGTCTAGGTAAGTCAGGAGGAGGTCAAAAGGAGAAGAAAACAGTAGGAGGCAAGGGAAGCGGCCTCTGTCTCTGTCTCTGCCCTTTGAAATAAAAGGGTATTTCTTTTCCTCTCTTCAGCCCCCATCCCAGTGGAGGTGAGTTAATCACTAACCAACTATTGCTTATCCTGAAGCAAGAGGAGGGGTTTCATGGGAAATCAGAGCTACAGGGGAGGAGAGGCGTCCCTCTATACCCCAGCTAGGGGGCTGTCCTCTTAGTTCCTCAATTCTCTGAGTCCATTCTGGGATCAGATCAGGTGGGTAGTGACTTGAGATTGCAGTATTTTTGTGGAGACCAGGGCTGGGAGGCATCTTCTTTTTCATTTACCTATTTAGGTTGGATAGGCATATTGTGCGAACAACAAGAAAAAGAAAATAGATTTGTTTTGGAAATTTCCGTCTCTGAATAATTGAAATTGAGTTGTGATTTTGGAAAAGAAAAGTTGAAATAGAGGGAGTCAAAATGTGGGGAGAGTATTTTGGTTTTCCATTGTGTTTGTAACAGGAAATTCTCCCGTAACTTTATCAGCTCGGTGTTGATCTTTATTTAAATAATGGGTGCAGTGTGTGTGTGTGTTCCATCATGCTTGTTTGACAATGGAGCTCTCTGTGGATAGGTGTGTTAGTCTTGAGCTGTACTAGGTTATTTGTAAGGGGATATGAGGTTTGGGCACGTGGGGAAAACTTCAACTCCAGCTACCAGCTCATCTTTGGAAAACTCATGGATAATCTAGCCGCAAAGTCAAGTTTATTTGGGTTCTACTCAATTAACTTTCTGACTTTGCCTGTTAATAGATACAGAGTCTAGCAAACAGAAAGCTTCCTGGCTGTGCCTGGCTCACCCACATGAATGTTTCGTGGCTGCATGTGAAGTCTAGTTAGAGTTCCAAGTGGGGCTCAGGCCAAGGTAGCATGGCAGAGTCTGCAGAGAGAGAAGCCGACCAGAGTGGTGGCTTTGATTTGTTTTCCTGCAGGTGTCCCAGTTGTCAGTTTGTGTGGCAGATTTACCTGCAGAAGGAAGGCAGATGTAGGAGTTGAGTCAGAGTAGCAAGTTGCCTCTCCACTATCTGACTCGAGGGGTTTAACGCTTTGGTCCCTAACATTGACTCTTTCTCTCCTGCTGCAGAGAAGAGGGAAGTGGGAAGACCTCAGTGCCAGCTCTAGGGCCTGGCACACACAGCCCTGAGTGAGAATATAATGGTTTTCCAATCTTGGCAACTAGAGATTCAGGCTTGAGCTTACCTCACACCGCAGAGCCAGCAGCCCACACTCACTGACTAAGGGCTGCCCTAGATGGTGAACTTAAGAATAAAGAGCACCCACAGTGTCTAACAGAGCTCTTCTATGCAGAGGGTATTTCTACTTGCTCCGTCCCTCAAACCTACTGGTGAAAGAAAAGATGATAATGTTGCCTAAACACACGCAGAAACTTGCCCATGTGCTCACGGAGACAGATAGGCACATAGTGCAAATTTTAGTCTTTCTGACATTTTTTCTTAGGATATTTTCCAGCATAAGCCACGTTTCTGGGTAGTCAGCAAGAAGCAGAGACACCTGGATTCAGAAGCAGGAAACCTCTCTGACTAGTAGGCAGAGAAGCAGAGCTCTTGGAGGACATGTGAATGAGTTCCTGGGAGGCGGAGGATGAGATGGACCTGGATCTGATGAGAATGTACAGACAAGCCAACCTGGGATGGGGCTGGAGCCCTCTCCCCACTACACCCTCTCCAGATGCCAAAACTTCACCTTTATTTCCTCTCTTCCTAGGCTTGGCAGTATTGAGCATTTTAGTCAGTGGAGTAGTTAATATTTAATGTGTCTTTGGATGGGCGGCCCCGACTATAGGTGATGCAAATTTCTTAACCCATTCCCTCCTCCTGTTAAGTCCCCAAAGAGGTCAAGGGTTAAAAGACACTAAACTCTCACCTTGAGTATTTTGCTTGTTTCTCAGGCTTCTTATCAGGCTTTCAATGGCTGCCTTAAAATAGCCCCCAAGGTTCAAGGTTATAATGTCGGTAAAAGGAAATGCAGCTTTTTTTTTTTTTTTTTTTTTTAAACCTTTCAGATTCTTTAGGTCGGAAAACTAGGTGTGGAGATGAGGTGACAGTGCCTCACTCAGCTTTGGTTTCGGGTTCAGATTCCTCTCTGCAGGGATTATGTAATTCCTAAAGACATGATCTTCCTTGGCGGTTGGTGTCATTTCTTTACTGTGGAAATTATCTGCTGTTGAGGTAATACACTGGCCTGGAAGTATAAAGCTGAAGTAGATAATTTTCAGGGTTTAAGGTATGAAGTAGTAGGAGAAGGGGGCCTTAAGGCTTTTAGTATTTTAGTCAGGCGTGGCCAGTAACCATTCTCAGGGGCACGCCCCTCTTGCATGCAGATAGTCCCTGAGATGCAGTCTGGAGGGCTGCCCTGCATATGCAGATATAGGTCATTCCCTGTTTCCCTTAGGAAGGTGTAGTGGTAAGAGCTCTAACTTTCTCATCTGTAAAATGAAGAAAACGTCACATCCTGCCTATGTTTCCAGTTTACGCTGAAGATCTAATTAGCATATCTGAGCACTTTTTGAGCTATGGCATGCTGTGTTCTTGTGAAGCAGTGCTTTTCTTACTGCTTTTATCTCTTCCAGCTACTTGAGTACATCCTAGATTCTTTTTTTTTTTTTTTTTTTTTTTTTTTTTTTTTTTTTGTGGGTTTGGTGGTGGTTTGGCCAGGTTGTATTGCAATGGGGCGATATTGGCTCCAGTCAAACAC
>CAUYLG010022880.1:0-36877 GCA_963573385.1 Cacajao melanocephalus
CTCCTTCCCTCCTTCCCTCCTTCCCTCCTTCCCTCCTTCCCTCCTTCCCTCCTTCCCTCCTTCCCTCCTTCCCTCCTTCCCTCCTTCCTTCCTTCCTTCCTTCCTTCCTTCCTTCCTTCCTTCCTTCCTTCCTTCCTTCCCCTCTCATTATGCATTCCATATATGGAGGCTGTAGTAAAAACAAGATAATTCTAGTTGTCTCCAGACTCTCAATACAATTCCCTAATCCCCTTTTTTTCCACTGAGTTTTATAGAAGTCTGCTTTGACATTCATGCATCTAGGTTACTCAAGCCTTTTTAGAAGAACACATTTTTTTACATAGACTAGCCTCTACTCTGATGAAATAAATGAAAAAAAATATTTCTATATATAAACTCATTTTAGTGCCAAGGCTTTTTTTTTAATCAGCCTTCTCTATGACTCTTGGCATACAGGAACCCTAGTCCTCAAGTGAGGGGACATCTACCAGGCCTTCCTCATGAACTATTCCATATGCTGGACTGGGGCTAATTCACAAAGCAGGTGCCCCTTGGGGAGGAGGAGGACAATATTCTGCCTTCACTCAATAGCTGATGTATTTCTTTTTGTTTTGTTTTTGTCTGTGGACGTTGTTGATATTCCTGTTGCTACTTTAGATATACCAGGCCCTGTCAGGGTCCCTGATACAGATGCAGTCATAGAGTGCTGGGGAGGTGGAAATTATGTTTCTAGTCACTTCAAGGAAAGTGACGTTCCTTTGTTTTATGAGGCTAAGAATATATCACAACCTACTTTAATTTTTTAGTTATATAGCTTTAGTTATGCATCTGCTTTATTATTGAAAATTCTACCCAAATTCTGGTCATATTTCTCTGCCTGCTTTAATTTTCCATGGAATTCTGAGTTTTCCCATTTTGCATTGTTTCCTAAGTATTGTACTGAGAGCTTACAAGGCTGCAAGTCAGAAGTCATTTTAAAACATTAGTCTGATTTATACCTTAAATATCAAGGATAACACTGAAAATATGCCATGAAATAGAGGCGAATATCGGGAAATTTTGCTTGCGGCATCTATACAATGATACAATAAATGACATCCAAGAATAGAATGTCTACTCCATAACCTCACAGGCATTTCACCTCTGGAATAAAGTCTTGGCATAGGTCAGAAGACAAGAGTTTTAACATCTCCTTTTACCCTCTGAAGGTTGGATTATTCACTTCATGAATGCTTCACCCAGCTCATCTCCACTTATAGCTAGCCTGAAGAAAAGTCTTCATTCCAGTCGGTCCCAAGCACAGTAGAGAAAAGTTCCACTGCTTGCCCTATGTGACTGGCATCTTTACATTTCTCATCTTCCAGGCTCCACAGCCCCTTATATCAAGAGGTTTAAAAGATTTGTTGAGGGAAATGGAGGTCAGAAGTCTTAGGAACGTAATAGCAGGTTTAAAACCATATGCAGGACCATTTAGTATCACAGAAATGCTCCCACATTAGAAGGCATCATAATAAATGAAACTATTTACAGAAATGCCCCAGATTATAAGACTATACTAATAAATGAAGCTATATGAATACATGGAATAGGCTACCAATAGCTCCTGAGAGCTGCAAGCCTACGAGAAATGAATGTTTCCATGGCCTCATATTTCTGCCTGACGTTGTATCACATTTAGAACCTTCGACGGCTCTAGCTTTAGCTTTTGACATCTGCAAGTCAGTCTACTTTTATTGATAGTGCTCAAGTGTTAACGGTGATTATGACTAATGAAAAGCATAAATGTTTAACAATTTAGAAGTTATGCCAGGATCAACATTAGGGTTTTCTAATAGCACAATTGAGGTAGATTTTAAGTCCATAATTTAATCGAAAACCATTGCTCTTGCTCTCTTTACTATAAAGCCCATTGAACATTTGATGCTGTGTGACAAAATAAACCACCTCACATTACAGTGTCTTTCTATTCAGTAACTTATGTGCTATTTTGGTGTTTACCAAGGTTACATAAGGCTTTTCTGCCTTGGGACTATTTTTCTGTTACTCATAAAGTTACCCTCTATAAATCTCCAGGACTAAAGAAATAAGTTCTATAAGTGACTTAGCAAAATGAGGTAAATGTAGAACATTGCTCTTGCCTTTTTCACAGACCTAAAGTTGAAAATATTGCTCTTAAGATAGTTACTGAAAATGTTTCATTCTATTGAAGATGATGTCTATATGCAATGCTCTAATATAACTGACAGGAGAATTTTATGAAAATAAAAATTAATATAAGATGTAAATGTTGGTGGAGAAAAATAAAGAGGGACTGAAACAAGGCCCTAGCGGCATCTATTTTGTCTTATTACCTTTTGCCAACTGCCCAGAAGCTGAGGTAGGAGAGGTAGATAAAAGAAACATGTTAAACTAAATTAAAAATGCAAATGCCCCTGGAATTTTGAATTTTTTAGAGGCCATGAGGTGATCCTGCAGCTCCAGATCTGCATACAGCCCAGCCCAATGGCTGCCAGAACACTCTATTGGCATGTGACTACCCTGAAGGACCTGCAATGAATGATGGTCTCTTAGTCATTAGACAACACCTGGAAATACAATGCTGGGCTCTATTAAGTAATAATAGGGTGCTGTAATATTAAGCACTCACTATGAGGCCAGTTGCTGTGCTTCTTAGTCTAAACCCATTATTTCATTCAGTAGGCATGATTTACTGGGGTAAGTATTATTATATTATTCCTGTTTTACAGAGAACACATCAGGGTTTGGCAGAATTAATTACTTTCCCCAGGTCACACAGCTCATACGCATGAGAGTTGGGAACTGGAGGTCAAGGCTTTGTCTTAACCAGCTAGGCTGCACCAGAATCAGTGAATTAGATCTTTGATGATTCTCCATGGCCACCATGATTTCCAATGATGCTGCCAATAAATACTAACCAAACTCTCCCCATGTACAGTGACACATTTTAGGGGACAAAATGAAGGTTTGGAAAGATACCAGCTTAAGCAAGAAACTCCACCCCATTCTGCCTGAAACAGACAGGAACACAGAAATCATAGATTGTTTATCGTCAAATATGTATTAAACTAGTATTGTGTGCTCATTTCCATGCTAAACCTTAGCAGATTATAGGAGAGATTCTGGTTACTAGTATCAAGGAATAAACTGTTTCTGCATAAAGAAAGTGATGTATTTGCTTAACTGCAGGGCTCTATATAGAATGAGTAGACACATTTCTCCTGTCAAATAAAAGGTAATAAAGGGGGTAATAAAGTAAAGACTTGTCTATTGTAGGTGGAAGTATATTGAATTGATCAACTTGAGTTGGCTCAAACATCACTGAGTTCAGGAGATGGGACAAACAGGCAGAACCACCAAGCAAAGAAGGATCACGTATCATCAAATAACATGTAGAATGGCCAGGCAGTGGGAGAAAGAGGGCTGACAGAGGTATAGCTTCCTTGTAAAAATATTTTGTTTGGCCACTAAGTTATAGGCAAAGAGGAAAAAAAAATCCCTAAAATTTGGAACTATGACTGAGCCAAATAGTCAAATGGTGTTTATGGCACTGGTTTATCAGAAATTGAGACATGAGGAAGCCAGTTGATACTAAATGAGCATTTGTCACTTGAAGAAATAAATGGATGGATGGATGGATGGATACACCGTATATCAGCAGCTACACTGTTATAAGTACCACAGTCTAAAACTCCCTGGTCAAGTACTGGTGGTGTCACTGGACATAGCACAAAAGTAGTGTATTAGTTGCCTAGAGTTGCCACAACAAAGTATCAAGAACTAAGTGGCTGAGAAAAAAAGAAATGTATTTACTCACAGTTCTGGGTGCCGGAAGTCTAAACTCAAGGTGTCATCAGGCTCTGCGCCCTCTGAAGTTTGTAGAGGAGAGATCCTTCCTTGTTTTTTCCAGCTTCTAGTAGCCCCAGACGTTTTTTGCCTCGTGGCAACATCACTTCAGTCTTGTCTTCACGTGGCTGTCATCTCCCTTCTTCACACAGCCCTCTCTTTGGGAAGACAGACAATAAAATAGAGTATCTTTCCCAAGACCAGATTTCTCCTTTTTATAAGGACATCAGTTATATGTATTAAAGTCTGCCCTAATGTCCTCATTTTAATATGATTACCTCTGTCAAGACGCTTTCTCCATGTAAAGTCACATTCTGAGTTACTACAGGTTAGGACTTAAATGGATCTTTTTGGGAGGAGGGCACAATTTAACCCATAAAAAGCACCTACCCACTCTACTGAGTTTCCAGCAGGACTCAGTGAAGACATTACAGTTAAGTTCTTTTAGACTCTCAGTCTTGAAGACTGGGAATAAGGATAACATTAGTTCTTGGGAGACAGCACAGGATATACCAGTCACTCACTGGGACCACAATGTCCCCCTCAGACTTTCCCAACTACGTGCTTTCTAATGACCCCACTCCCTCTCTGAGCCAGTCCCTGAAGGGACATGTTTATACATGTGAGACAGATTGGTGAGCATCAGTTAGCAAGAAAGGATAATGCACATACTTGGTTGTTCTTGAATGATTTACTCCATTATGCTCATAAAGAAATAGAAATCTAAACCCAGTCAAACATAAATGTGAAATTAATTTGCATAATACAGTGAAGAAAACCTCTGACTAGAGGATCAAAGAGAACACAGCTGTCTCCAAAGGCTGATCAGGGTTGAAGGCTGATTATCAATAATAATCCCATGATGAAAATGTCAAAAATGCAATCAAAGGTTCACACAGCCCTAGCATTATTTATAATAGCAAAAACTTAAAACTCAAATGGCCAACAATTAGGAATTGGCTAAATAAATTGTGGTATATTCTTCACATGATAGGATCTTATGCACCCATGTTAAAAGTGCATTGTCAACAAATATTTAATGGCAAAAGAAATCCTAAGCCAATGTTAATTAAAAGTTCAAAAATAGCATATTTAATATGACCTTAGTTTTGTCAACACTTATTTAATACACTTTCATATTATTTACATCCCCACTAAAGAAACTAGAGGAAAACATACACACCATACATCAAAATATATATCTTTACATACATATTTTTACGATATATTTTATACATAAATGTATATAGATAATGTATATGT
Organism: Cacajao melanocephalus; assembly: GCA_963573385.1. NCBI lineage: Eukaryota > Metazoa > Chordata > Mammalia > Primates > Pitheciidae > Cacajao > Cacajao melanocephalus. Next base: position 5,107 of record CAUYLG010022880.1, read on the forward strand.
GTGTATTTCTTCATAGTACTGTCTTCTAATTAACACAAAGGCACCTCTGTGCCTGCAGTGACCCAGGCACCAAGGAGACAAACCTGTCCATCAGTATCAGGGCCCTGTACCCCAGGCTGGAAATGGGACAGGACCCAAGGCTCCCAAGACTAGACTTACCTGACTCTGCTTGCAGAAACTGGGTTCAGGATAGAGCTGTAATCCCAGAAAATACCGCTATCCTAGCTAAGTAATTAATAGACTTAGGGAAAATGCTGCCTGCTTTATGTTTAAAGTCAGCTGGTGAAGAGCAGAGTGGGGATGGCAGGATCAGCTGCCCATCCAACACTCCTGGAGGCAGGGGCTCACAGTGTAAGTAAAGAAACTCAGGTGGCAAATTTAGAAGCCCAGTTTCCAGTCCTAGGCCAACCCATTCAGTTCTGTTTAATGGACAGCTTTTGAATGCACAGGCACTGAAGTGGAAGAGAAGATAGAGGCTGCTGACCCCTAATTGTCATAATCCAGTTGAGCTCAGGGAAGGAAAAGGTACCCCAGAAATCACAGGTGAGGCCACCAGGGTTCCAGCTGTGAATTGTTGTGCCAGGCAGTCTGAAAAATCAGGCAGGGGCCGGTCCTTACAGAAAGCCACATTTCCCGTAACAATTACAACTTTGCAAAATAACAAAGTTGGAGAGAGAAGTCATGATAAATAGTCCAGGTTTAGGCATAAGGCTGAACCTGAAGGCAATCCTGAAAGGACTGGCCACTGGCACTCAGTGTCCTCGGTGGTGCCTTTGAAACCCTGTGAATGCATTTTAGCATCCGCCAGGCAGCCTTTGCCAAGACACTTAATGGAGTGTCACAGCAGGATGTTTTATTGCCATCTGCCAAAAGATTTCTGTAGCAAACATGCACACTGACTTTGTGGTATTTTCCTAAGGTTTTTCAGTGCACAACCTACTCAGCCTTATGAGGCAACCCTCACTAAAGATACTGATATGTAGCTACATCCTCTACACCCTGCTGCTTACCTGATGAATGCCCAGTGCTGATGGTTTCCAGAACTGAGTCCCAGGCTGACCTGGACCTCTGGCCTCACTCCTAGAGCCTGTGTGTCTCCAACTGTCAAGATCCTTACTCTCCAGCCCACCCCATTGCCGCTACCCATGTCCAAGTTATGAGAGTGAGTTTTTTCACTCTGAAAGCCATTAACCCAACACATATTTAATGAGCAATTTCTTTGTTTCAAACCCTGCTCAATCTCAGGGATCCAGAGATAAGTAGGACTCACTCCATTCCACTAAGTACCTGGCAGGTTTTGGAGCCCAGTCTTTAGGCTGTGAGTTCTCTATATGAATGTGAGGTTATTCAGAAGAACTTTCCCAACAACCTCTCTAAAGCGTCCAAAACTCTAACCCTCCTACCATTCTTAACCAACTTGATTTCTTTTATTGCATTTATCACTATCCAATATGCTAGCAATGTATTATCAGCCTCCTATGAGAATGTAACTCCATGATGATGGGATACATGTTTCCTTTATTGCTGTATCCTTTGCACATAGAGTTGGACAAATAGGAGGCACTCAAGGAATATGTGTTGAGTGAATGAGTGGATTTAATTAATAATAGGATAGACAATGGTATTTTCTGGGCACATGCGGTAGGGGACTTAGGACAGAGAAGAGAGAAGGCAGGCAAAGGGAGACTTTCTGAAGTCGTCACACCATGCCAAGTATTGCATCTTCTGGCATATTTGTCTGTCTATCTCGTACACTGTCTTGAGGACACAGAACATGTCTAATTTATCTTTATAACCCCAGCATCTAGCCCAGTGTTTATTCCTTAGTCAGATTCCAATGAATATTAGTTGCCTACTTGGCCTTATTCTAGTTGGGTATAAACTTGAAAAATGAATTATTTAGTTTATTTTATGAAGTCAATAATTTTGTTTTTTAATTTCTTCTTTATCTCATTGAAGCACTTTCTAAATAGAAAGTTTCTTTCTACTGAAAGCTTAGAATGCAAAGAACACTATGCAGCCATAAAAAACTATGAGTTCATGTCCTTTGTAGGGACATGGATGAATCTGGAAACCATCATTCTCAGCAAACTGACACAAGAACAGAAAATCAAACACCGCATCTTCTCACTCATAGGTGGGTGTTGAACAATGAGAACACATGGACACAGGGAGGGGAGCATCACACACTGGGGTCTGTTGGGGGAACCTAGGGGAGGGACAGTGGGAGGTGGAGAGTTGGGGAGGGATAACATGGGGAGAAATGCCAGATATAGGTGATGTGGAGGAAGGCAGCAAACCACATTGCCATGTATGTACCTATGCAAAAATCCTGCATGTTATTTACATGTACCACAAAACCTAAAACACAATAATATATATATATATATATATATATCTTTTTAAAAAAAAAAAAAAAGAATGCAAAGAACATCCAAATACTGGTTAAGCATCTTGAATCCAAACATATGAATTCAAAATATCCCAATATCCCAATGAGCATTTCTTTCATGTCAGTACTCAAAAGCTTTGGATTTTGGAGCATTTTGAATTTCAGATTCCAGATTTTCAGGTTAAAATGCTCACCCTATATAGGGCATCATGGTTCCAAATAAAAATAAACACCAGTAAATTCTAAGGAATACATAATTTCCAGAAAACTTTGATTTAGACAGATTTTACCCTATCACATCATTTTCTGTTCTTGTCTCTTTATTGTGTAGGAATTCTCTTAGTCTATTTAGGCTGTTATAACAAAGTACTATAGACTGAGTGGCTTATTACAAAAATATGTTTCTCATAGTCCTGGAGGCTAGAAGTCTGAGACCAGGATGCCAGCACAGTCAGGTTCTGGTGAGGCCCCTTCCCTGAGGTGAAGATTGCTGGCTTCTCACTTTGGGTTCACATGGTGCAAAGAGGACAAGAGAGTGTTATGGGGTCCCTTCATAAGGGCATTGATCCCATTCCTAAGAGCTCTACTTTCATGACCTAATCATCTCCTAAAGGCCCTACCTCCTCATGCCATCACATTGGATATTAAGATTTCAACATGTAAATTTGGGAGGCCCACAAACATTTAGTACATCACAAGAATAACAGTGCTCTCTTAAAAGACTACAGCAGACCCAAATTATGGTCGTGTAATCAGTCAACATATTTAAAGTGAAATCAGATGTCTGTCTCCACTAGGAATCTGATGATCCTCTAATTATCCCCTAGTGCAGATGTTGGCAAGCTATTAATAAAAAGGGTTATTAGGAACAGTGGCAGCAGTTAGTAAATGCTGATATAAGCAAGATCAAAACTGCTCTCTCCAAACATGTCTTTCCAAAGGCAAATGTAAGTCAAGCTAATATAACAGCTTTCTATCACAGACAAATCTGAGCGGATCTGAATAGTTGTTGACGGTCATCCATACGATGACTTCCTCATGTCTGTATCCTTTTTAAAACTCTTCCTTTTTATGTAAGTCTCATTCCTGAAAGAATATATGAAATTATTCCAGATGGCTTTGAATAGGTATTCTTTCTTATCTTCCTTTGAATCTTAGTGAACGACCCAAGTGATGATCGTGCTGTTTTATATTTGTCAGTTTTATAGTCCTAAGCTTCAATAATCGTCAGCAAGGTTGGAAGCAAAAGATGTGTTTTCAATATGACAATAAATTATACATGTTAAATGGTTTTCATTTTATTAAATGAAAATTAAGTCCTATGTTCATGTAATCTAAACTATTAAATTAATGCAATATTTGGATATTTTACCTATACATCAATGACCATGATAAACCCAGGACATGGAAATAAATGAATTGCAGTCCTTCTTCAAATTTAGAATAACTTATAGTTTTTGTTTCTTCAGATTCTTTACTGCTTCTTATAAGTGATATCGGGGGAAATATAACAAACATGCAATCACTTATAAAATGAATCATATGAATATGAAGATATAATTGGAGTCTAACCTTGACAACTACCTTTTTATTCAGCAGGTGGTAGTTCCAGGAGCTACTCCTCGCATGGATAAACTGCACCAAGTTCATGTTCTCATGAAGTTTGATCCTAGTGGTTAAATGCTGTATTTTATAGCAGTTATTTGTTCTCAATAACACATTTTTTAAAAATATTGTCATGTTATTAACACGTTTAGCAAGGAAAATTCAATCATGTATCAGTAATTTTGAAAATAGGGTATCTCAAGGCAATTTTTTTTTGTTGCACATTTAACATCACATTCCTTTTTTTCGTTATCTTCTTCCTGGATTGAGAAATTTAGTAATTTGTAAATATCATATATAACCTAGGGATGATTTTTTTTTGAAACAGTCTTTCTCTGTTACCTAGGCTAGAGTGCAGTGACATGATCTCGGCTCACTGCAACCTCCGACTCCCGGGTTCAAGCGATTCTCCTGCCTCAGTCTCCCAAGAAGCTGGGCTTACAGGTGTGCCCCACCACCCCCAGCTTTTTTTTGCATTTTTAGTAGAGACAGGGTTTTGCCATGTTGGCCAGACTGGTCTCAAACGCCTGACCTCAGGTGATCCACCCGCCTTGGCCTCCCAAAGTGCTGGGATTACAGGTGTGAGCCACTGTGCCTGCCAGGGATGATTATTTTTATTGTGTCTATAGTTTTTAAAAAATCTTAATTTTCAACACAATCCAGACAGTCTTGGCAAATATCAGATACTTTAAGCTCTATGCAAAAAGACCATGTTTCCAGACTACCAAGTCTCCCATTTCCATTAATCCATGTACACATAATCTGGGCATGCTTATGAAGCAGAGAGCTCCAGGAAATTGCCTTGTTTCCAAATTACACTCCCTTAATTCTAATGTGAGCCAAGCAAGCCTCTCCCCAAGGTGTGAGAGCTTAAAAAGTGAAATCAGCTGTCATGATCTGAAGGCTTACATTGCCAAAGTTCTGCTTCAAAACTCTCAGCGTCTTACCGCAATCACTTGCTTGCTTTCAGGTGTTGTAAATGAAGGCGAGGGACTCACTGGGTTTCTCACTGAGGAGACTGTTTTGCTGACCACAAAACAAGGCAGGAAGCCTAGGCAGAGTTGCAGCTTGAGAGGCTAAGCAAAGTGATTCAGTCTGGACCTACAAACTTGCATGTCTGGGGAGCACCCATCTGGAAGTATCTGCTAAGCAGATGGATATGCCTTGCTAGAGCTAAGGAGGTTATAAAGTCATCACTATAAAGACCACAGCAAAATCCACCATGGAGATATTGCAGGTGAGAAGTCAACAGGGCCAGAGAGAGAACCATGGGGAGTGCAGATTATTCTTTAAAGGAAAGCAGCCATTAGAGAAGGCAGAGAAAGAGCAAGCAGGAAAAAAAAAAAGGGGGGCGGGAATAATTGGTTTCTTAGAAATCAAGAGTGAAAAGAGTTTTTAAAAAAATTCTCTACAAAATGCTCCCAAGAGATTGGGTAAAACGAGAGTTTAAAAACAGTGCTTGGGCTTGGATGTTAGGAAGTCAGTCCCTGGCACTGTTTTCCAGAATCGATTCAAGTAAAAAGGGAGGTGAAACCTGGCCACAGAGTCGTATGGCAGAGGTGAGGTGGGAAAGGAAAGGCTGATCAGACAGTGCTTTCTTGCAGCCTAGCTATGAAAGGAGGGAGAGACATGAGCAGACAGAGAATTAAGGAAGAGATTTTTTTGTGGTACAAGAAATCTCTTGTGTCTCTAGACTATGAAGAGCCAGAAGAGAAAAGTCATTGTAAATAAAGAAGAGCGTGAGTAACTGATACAGCAAGAACTCATAGCAAGTGGAAGGGTTGGGATTTAAAGCAGAAGAGAAGAAATCAGCCTTGAAGATGAGGGAAGGGGAAGGAAAGCTGCAGATGCAGGCACGAGGCTCAGGGTGTTTCCAATTTATTTATTCTCTGATGACTTCATAGTTCCATTTAAGTGACCCTCAGCCACCGCAAATTGACTGTTTTAGGGCTTCAGCCACCCTTCTTTGAGGAAGTCAGCTGTCCAATTTGAGTGAGTTATACAAACTCAGCTTTAAACAATCTGTAAGCTTAAAAAGTAAGCTTTTAAGGTTAAAAAAGAAAAAGGTATAATGACTAAAATAATTGAATTAATATTCCCTTGTTTTGGCAAGTAAGGATATTATTAGTTGCCTTGTAGTGATAATTTTTGTTTAGTTAGTAACTCTGGTCATTGTAGTTAGAAGTAGTTAAATTTTTTGGAAAGCTCTTTTCCAAAGAAGTAGAATAGCACCAATCATGCTGAAACTAAAACTATTTTATTTGGCAGGTCTTTACAAAGATTTAGTTGGTATACTTTGGCTTTCTAGAGGTATACTTATAATTGGCAGCTAGCTAATCCTGGGAGGCCATTTTTAAAACCTAGTATACCAAAGTTTTATTGATATATATTTAAGGAAAGAATATAAATCTATGTAGCTTACTTTTGAAATGTCATACTCTCTTGTATGACTAATATCATACTTTCTTGCAGTAAGATACAGACTACACTTTGGTAGGTAAACCAATCAGTAGAATGAGAGCTTAACATTATTAAACTCTTCTTGAAAGAACAATCAGTTTGCTCACTCTACAGTGCCCCTGCTATGCATGTCATGCTGCTGTCCGGGCAAAGACAAGCCCACCATACCAACGTCCATAGCCAAATGCCAACTCTTATTTCCTCATGACTAGTATCAAAACGGTTCACTCTCCCTACAATCATATGCTACGAAATTTTTTCACTGTTATCATTAGAAGATGATTGTGAAGTGATTAAACTCAGAATCCATTCAAAGTTTCAGAAGTTGTATTATTAGAATCTTTAAGTTCTTGCCCTGCATTAAAATAAACTTATAAAAAAACAAAATATTTGTTCTATGCTAACACAGCTCTCCCAGACTCCCTTTATTACGACTTAATTCAATGTTGTGTTCTCTTCTTATATAGAGAGTAGGTACAAATGTTCAGCCAAATGTTGTTTTTGTTTGTTTTTTGTAAAATTAGGGTTGAGAATATTTTTTCCATATGTTGATCCTTTACAGAATAAACCTGTTTAAATTTTTTGAAATCTTTACTTCCAGTAGAAAAATCAACAGATGAATTTGTGTGCTTCCTAGAGTAAAAAATCAAAGCCACTTTACCTAATGAGTTTGAGTTTTTTGCCTTATTTGTCATAGAACTAATTTTAATGTCCAAGTATAAACCTGTGCTTTATTACATAAACACTTTCTTTAGAAATTTGTGGGTTTCAATACTTAAAATCCTCAAACTTGACTATGTTTCTGTTGTTGTTGTTGTTGTTGCTAGTAGGTGACCGGCTCCCTCAGGGAAGGGTTTTCTTGCCCATCTACTTGCAGGTCAATTTATAACCCCACTCCCTTTTACCCATGACAAGTTATCCAGCTAGACAGTGGGCTAAACCTCCACACATCTACTCTAGCTCTTCTCTCCCCAGCCTGGGAACCCATTCCTTTAAATAACATTCTAAACATCTTAATCCTGGCCATGAAATTATGGCCAACTTTTGCCTGTCTCTCAAAACACTGGCAGTACACCAGAAATTGATAAAATAAAGGGCTGCCTCTGGTAGTTTTGCTTCGATGGTTAGTAAGACCTTCAGGTCATTACAGCTTTTCACAGCTTGATGTGCCTGCACTTCTAAGCCCTGTATATTTGACTGTAAAAGTAGCATTTCAAGTTCACATAAATCTATCAACTGTTTCCAGGCACTGGACGAGCTCACATTTAATGTAACAATCTATTCGGGTTACAGCAGCAGTGATGATCAAAGCAGACAAATAAAAGGCCAGTTGAAGAACAAGCCAAGACCTGTCTTTGTTCACGTTGCTCTCAAGGATGCGTGACCACCTGACATACATCTCCATGCCGCTGCCCCAAGATGCTGCTGGGTGATGAGCAACCAGGCTCAAGAGTTACAGCGCCTGCTGCTGCAGTGCAAAAATAAACAGTTCAGAATGCCCATTTGGCACCAGAATTGGGCAGCAGTTGGATTTTTCTGATGCAAAGGGGTTTTTTTGCTTCTGCCTGAGAACAGCCGGAGATTCTCACAGATCTCTGGGTGATCCCACTCCTCAGGAGGAGACAACAGTTATGTGAGCAGAGTGAAACCGGCTGCTTGTCCTTAAGATTTGTGATTGCTACCTTCTAGACTCTTCCATCTCTCTATGTAAATAAACCAAGCCTGGAGACTCTCAAGGGCACTCTGTCAAACAAAACAGAATTTGGACTTCATCTGCTGGAGAGCTTTCTGGGAACATAATTTTTGCTTCAGTAAAGGTGCACAAACCAATGTGATGGTGGCAAAGCACAGAAAAGATTGTCATGAACTGCGAGGGAACATTTGTCCGGCGGCTACTTCAAGCACTTGGATTTCCTATTCCTTAGAGAAGTAGATATAGATTTTGTTATATTTAAAAATCAGAAAGTTCTGTGCATTTGGTTTCATGCTAGCCTTTTAGTAGGAATTTTCTATCCAAGTTCAAAAACTGTTGACACTAAGAAAATTAAATTAGATGTGGTTTGCTTACTTTTGAGTATGCAATCATGAAAATAAATAAATACATCAACAAAATCCCAAATGGCAAGTTTATTGTGAAACTGTATGACTCTTCTTCCCTTGATTTAAATAACTGGCATCAGCCAGACTGAATAATTAGAACTCACCCATTAAATCCAACTGATAGGCGGCTTATAGGAGGTATTCCTGGCCTTGGGTACCTGATGCCAACAGTCAGAATAGAGATGTACAAGTCAGCAAATGCAGTGTGTGCCTGTGTGTGTGTGTGTGTGTGCACGCGCGCCAGCGAGAGAGAGAGAGATTTTGAGTTAACAGTCACCACTACCACTATCTGTGATGCATGTTTGTCAGCAAAGGTGAAGTAGGAACAGACCCAAAAGCAAGAGCAGAGAAAGGAAACGCACTGGGCAATAGTGACACAGAAGTAAGTAACGTTTTGGATATAGGATATCAGTGATTGGAGAAATGAACACCTCCTAATATATACTGATGTATACCTCTCTGTTACAGACTGAATTGTGTCTCTTCAAAATAGAAATGTTCAAGATCTAACCCCAGTACCTCAGAGTATGGCTGTATTTGGAGACAGTGCCTCTAAAGAGTTCATTAGGTAAAATGAGGTTTTGAGGCCCTAATCCAATGTGACTCGTGTCCTTATAAGAAGAAGAGATTGGAACACAGACAGGCATGCAGAGAAGGAAGACCAATGTGAAGACACAGGGTGAAGACAGCCATCTACAAGCCAAGGAGAGAGGTCACAGGAGAAACCCCGCTGATCCTTGAACTTCCAGCCCCTGAAGCTGTGAGGAGCTAAATTCCTGTTGTTGAAAGCCACGTGGCCTGTAGTCCCTTGTCATAGCAGCCCTAGGAAACCAGTACACTCCCCTTGACTGACCTCCACCCAGATGTTCAGTAGCTCCTCCTCTAAATGCAGTCAAGGCCTTTCCAGTCTTAATGACCAATCACAGGCAGTGGCTTACATGATTTCAAGAGCAGGGAGACAGCACCAGGAGAAGGTGGACAGCATGTCCCTGTCTTCTATGCCTTCCAAAATTCATAGTTATCTCCTTTCTGAATTCATAGAAAATCAAGACTAAGTTGTTATAAAAGAAACATTTTCTTCATTAGACTTTTCTAAAATATTGTACTATCACAAATCAGTCAGACTCCTGTTAGCAGTTCACAGTTTTAACAGGGGAGAGACATTTATAACACATCCCTCTCAAGAAACAAGAATGTGTTTCTGCCGTTGGAAATCAGTCCTGACATCTATGTAACACCTCGAGCAACACAATTATTTCTCTTTTAGTTACACAAAAGACTCCTTTTGAAAGAATTACAAAGCATTTACAAATATAAGCAAGTCAAATGATAAGAACAGTTTTCTTTCTCTCCTAAAGTCTATCAAGCAATGGAATTCCATAACTGGATATTATTTTTCTCTCTTAGGGGAGATGTAAATTACATATGTAGCAACAACAATCTTAATAACAAAATATGCCTACATAAATTCTATGGCACTATATTGGTTGAGGGATTTAATAGCATTACTAAAGAAATTATGTGCATAACAAATGAAAAGCTAATCAACTGAACCAAATTTACCTTTTGTTCCTAGTTGTAAACAATGAAAAAGGAAGTTCAAATTCAAACATCTACTCTTTTTAATAATTTTCTGTGAAAGGCAATATTGGTGGGTAACCCAGCTGACATTCAGGCTCCATTCTCCTTTGCCTGTCTTCACCAGAATCTTTCTTATCTTCCTTTCTTACCTCTCTTGCAATGCAGGAGAACCATGTGCCACACAATGAGATGAAAGTAAACGTCTTCCGTGTGGGGCATGGGAAAGCTCGTAGAAAGGTGTTCGAATTTTTGATACAATAAATTAATGAAATGGCACTATCCCTTTTCTTTATTCCTCTCTTCAATATACATGTGATTCTCAGAGCCGTGTAGCCTTCTTGTGATATAGAGGCAATGTGCACAGATATTAATGACTAACACACTGAGGATAGTGTAATCAAAAGACTGGGTGCAAGGGAGGGAGACAGGTGCAGTGGCTCAACCTGGAATCCCAGCACTTTGGGAGGCTGAGGCAGGCAGATCACTTGAGCCCAAGAGTTTGAGACTAGACTGGACAACATGGCAAAACCCCATCTTTACAAAAAATACAAAATTACTCGGGCATGGTGATGTCTGCCTGTAGTCCCAGCTACTCCCAAGGTTGAGGCAGGAGGATCACCTGATCCTGGAGGTCGAGGGTGCAGTGAGCTATGACTGTTCCAGTGAACTCCAGTCTGGGTGACAGAGTGAGACACTGTCTTAGGACAAAAAAAAAAAAAAAAAAAAGCAAAAAGAAAGAGAGTGGGAATAAAAAATGAGTCTTGATGGCATTGTTGAGAAACTACAACTAATAAACTAACACTAGTAACCATTTGCCTTTAGGCTTTCTTTTATACTTTATAAGAAAAATAAACCCCTACCAGTTTAAGGCATTGTTAGTTGGATATTCTGCTACTTCTAAGTGAAATTACTCCCAACTAATTACTGTCTCCCTCTGTCTTGTAAGAGGATTGTGCATCTCCACCTATTCTCATATAACTGGCGGGGGCCCCCTCACTGTGGCAGCAGAACATCCCTTCCCTACTGTTGCTAGGCTCGGCCAACTCAGGCACTTTGGCCAAGAGGCACCAAGAGTTTCTCTCAACCATCTTGTTCTTTTCCCACTCATGAAAATGGTATGCCTGTTTGACATGAGAAGGCCATGGGAATGGCTGCTCCTTCAGCATGCAGCACAACAATAAGATGAGGTATGGAAAAGGTGCACAGCATCCAGCTCATGGTGACCACTGTGGAGCATGAGTGAGATTTGGAAGGTTGCTTGTTACCACAGCTTGTTGCAGACAAATGCAAAATCAATACCAGAAATGAGTGTGCTCATGTGATATGCTTTGACCAATAAAATATGACCTGAAGTGATGTCTGTTGTGACAGGCAAAGCATTCAGAGAATTTCCAGCAGCCTTTTGCTATTTGCCCTTTGTGATGAGAATGACTTATCTGGATCCCAGAGAAGAAATCAGAACAAAGTCATAAGACCTGACCTGCAGCAGCTGGCAGGCAAAGTGAAGGAGAAATAAAATGTTTCATTCACTTTGACACTCATACAATGTCATAAACAATGGGGTTCTTTTTATCTGAATTATTACTGCGTGTGTGTTTGCGTGTGTGCCTTAATCTTCCTTCTCCTTTTCATTAGCCATTCTTAAACCCCAAGCCTTATGTCTTAGTCCCAGGGGAGTGAGACGAGGGCCACAGCATTCTGACCTGACCTCTGCTGTACCACTTGGCAGAGACCTGTTGATTTGTCTGTAAAATGAATGTAATAATAAGGTAACATAGCATTTCTCAAAGAATGTTCTCAATAGTGTAACTTCTGCAGGAAGTTAATAGGGGTTACATGCAAAAAAAAGACAATCTATGATCAACTAAGTCTGAGAGACAATAGGCTAAACAAATTTAAGCAGATTTATTACCTTAACTTTCCTCAGAGCTTTTTAATGTGTTAATATATATTGGAAAACTTGATGGAAATTTGGTTTTCCGGTCTTCTAAACTTTATGTTGTCTTGGGACCATTTTTATTTTCAGAGCATCTCTTAGGACCAGGATTTCACATATAATAATTTAGAATACAAGTGTTCTACAAGCGGAAATACACATTGGTCTAGAAGTGACCATACAGCAATGCTTGTGAGCTGCTACTATTGGGAAGATACCCACATCTGGACTTGGGCAGTCATGGGCCTGCCCAGGAGGGCAGTGGTTTCCAAGTAGCAGGTGACTCTTCCCACCAAAGTGGCTTTGCAAGGTCCCTACAACAGCTCACAGAGGAAGATGATCACCCAAAGATCATTCAGTATGCCAAACACCAGAGAATTCAGATTGCAGCCGGAGATGGTAGAACAGCCAGCATTCTGCAGAGCCTTACATGGAAATTTACTATAAAAACCTCGTACTTAAAACTGTAGTTCAAGTAAGTATATAATCAAAGATCAAGAATTATCTGCAATGAATAGGGCCTTGAGCAAAAATGGCAATCCCACCAGAGAAACCCTGCAATAAGAAATAAGGCACATAAAGGGGAGTGTAGAAACTGGAAGAAGGGGCCAAACATGGTGGTTCATGCTTGTAATCCCAGCACTTTGGGAGGCCAAAGCGGGATGATCACTTGAGCCCAGGAGTTTGAGACCAGCCTAGGCAACATAGTGGGACCCCATCTCTACTCAAAAAAAAAAATACATTTAACCAGCTGGGCATGGTGGTGCACACCAGTAGTACCAGCTACTGGGGAGGCTGAGGTGGGAGGCTCACTTGAACCTAGGAGTGAGAGCTTGCAGTGAGCTACGATCATGCCACTGGAATCCAGCCTGGGTGACAGAGGGAGACCTTGTCTGAAAAAGAAAATAGCTGAAAGAAGAAAAAGGAAGAGTGTAGGAAGTGCAAGAAGCAAGGAGAAGGAGAAAGAGGAGACCCAAGGCAAATTCTGAGACCAGCTCAACACGTCTAGAGAGCTGTTAGAAAGAAGGACTGGCAATCAGCATAAGGTCACATTCAATACCCTTTGCAGTGAATGAATGTGTAGACCTTTCCAGTAATGTAGATTTAATTCTGGGCAGAGAAGAAAAGAAAGGTGTCCAGTTTTAACTCTTGCATCTCTGGAGACTGAATGTGAGTTGAGACTTCCCAGCCTGGGCCAAAGTGCATGGAGTGTTTACGTGGAAAGGCCTGTGGCAAGATAAGATGACAAATCAATATGATTATCATGGTGGATGCCAAGGTCCAAACACCAAGGCAAGGATGGACATGAGAGACAATACAGTCAGGTCACTAGCAAAAAAAGAATGGAATCAAGACAAAATCAGAAATGCAGAGAAGCTCAAGGGGACGGTTCAGTACAAAGACTGTCAAGGCAGTCCTGTCAGAACTTCAGGTTTCATGCTCTTTGGAAGAGCAGGCAGGCAGGTTACAGAGGTACCATGTTTGGACAGCTTGTCCTGGGGGAATATTCTCCTCTACTTATAGTTTCACTACAAAGCCCAGATAATACGCACTTGTTGGCTGTACTCCTTTTTGGTCCTGTCCAAAGAGGATGCAAAAATCTGGCAGAACACTTGGCCCCCTGCTGCGTATGGAAGGCTGAACAGCTCCTTCTGCCTCTTGCAGGTCTCTGCAAGCCTGGCCCTGCCAGGACTTTCATGCTGACCTACTTTCTAATAGTGCAAGGACTTGGATGTTTTCCCACCTGTCCTAACCATGGATGAAAGCCTAAAACCCAGTTATGGCACAACTTTCCTTTCCTCCTAGTTCCCTAATTTTTGCTCCTTCTCCATGCTGCCCCCTACTTCTCTGTGTAGGTGGATGTCTTTTAAAGCCTGAGTGAAGAGTCACAGTCCTTGTTAGCACAAACATACAAACAATGTGGAAAAATAAAAAGTCTTCCTTCTACTCTTTTAGGTCCTCTGGCTCATCTAAAAATTAAATCGACATAGATGGATTAACTAGGGAAAATGTTAATGATGTACACACAGGCAGGAGTCCAACAAAAATATGAGACTCAGGAAGGAACTGGAAGATTGAGACTTACATATTATCCTGAGCTCAGAGAGGAATAGGGGTTTGGGGCTTATTTTTGGGGGTGGGTGTAGAGACAGAGTGTGGTAAAGTGAAGGAGAGAGCCTTGTCCTTTTACGCACAGGAGTCTCCTAGGTAATGAAAGTTGTCTTGGAATACCTCTCTTCCTGGTGCAATATCTCTACTCTGAAAATTTCTTTATAAATGTAAGCTTCCTTTAAAAAGGGAAAATTTATATTAAATACTTTAGGCAGTTGACAGGAGGTGATAGAGTTTGGCTGTGTCCCCATCCAAATCTCATCTTGAACCGTAGTTCCCATAATCCCCATGTGTCATGGGAGGGATGGGGTGGGAGGTAACTGGATCATATGAGCAGTTACCCCCATGCTGTTCTCGTGATAGTGAGTTTTCATGAGATCTGATGTTTTGTGAAGGGGCTTTTCCCCCTTTGCTTGGCACGTCTCCTTCCTGCCATCATGTGAAAAAGGTCATGTTTACTTCCCCTTCTGGCAGGATTGTAAGTTTTCTGAGGCCTCCTCAGACATGCAGAGCTGTGAGTCAATTAAACCTCTTTCCTTTACAAGTTACCCGGTCTCAGGCAGTTCCTTAAAGCCGTGTGAGAATGGACCAGTACAGTAAATTGGTACCAAGTAGGGTGCTGCTATAAAAATACCAGAAAATGTGGAAGCCACTTTGGAACTGGGTAACAGGCAGAGGTTGGAGCAGTCTGAAGGGCTCAGAAGAAGACAGGAAAATGTGGGAAAGTTTAAACTTCCCAGAGACTTGGAGGCTTTAGAAGACAGACAGATGTAAGAAAATCTAGAACTTTCCAGAGACTTCTTGAATAGTTTTGACCAAAATGTTGATAGTGATATGGACAATGAAGTCCAGGCTGAGGTGGTCTCAGATGGAGATGAGAAACTTGTTGCAAACTGGAGCATAGGTGAATCTTGTTATCCTTTAGCAAAGAGAATGGTGGCATTTTGACCCTTCCCTAGAGATCTGTGGAACTTCGAACTTGAGAGAGATAATTTATGGGATCTGGTGGAAGAAATTTCTAAACAGCAAAGTCTTGAAGAGAAAGCAGAACGTAAAGTTTGGAAAATTTGCAGCCTGACTATGAGGTAGAAAAGAAAAACCCATTTTCTGGGCAGAAATTCAAGCCAGCTGCAGAAATTTGCGTAAGTAACAAGGAGACAAATGTTAATCACCAAGACAACAGGGAAAATGTCTCCACCTAGAAGAAAAAAGTGGGCTGAGCCCAGGGCCCCCCGCTGTGTGCAGCCTAGGCACTTGGTGCCTGCCCTGCATCTCAGCTGCCCTATCTATGGCTGAAAGGGGCCAAGGTACAGCTCAAACCATGGCTTCAGAGGGTGCAAGCCTCAAGCCCTCACCACTTCCACATGGTGTTGGGCAAGGGGGAGCAGAGAAGATAAGAACTGAGTAGGTTTGGGAACCTCTGCCTAGATTTCAGAGGATGTATAGAAACACCTAGATGTCCAGGTAGAAGCCTGCTGCAGGGGCAGAGCCGTCATGGAGAACTTCTTTTAGGGCAGTGTGATGGGAAAATGTGGGGTCGGAGCCCCCACACAGAGTCACTGGGGAACTGCCTAGTGGAGCTGTGAGGAGAGGGCCACCATCCTCCAGACCCCAGAATGGTGGATCCACTGACAGCTTGCACTGTGCACCCGGAAAAGCCACAGATTCTCAGCGCCAGCCGTGAAAGCAGTCTGGATGGGGAGGCTATACCCTGAAAAGCCACAAGGAGGAGCAGCCCAAGGTTGTGGGAGCCTATCTTTTGCATCAGTGTGAACTGGATGTGAGACATGTAGTCAAAATAGATCATTTTGGAACTTTAAGGTTTAATGACTGCCCTACTGGATTTAGGATGTTCATGGGGCCTGTAGACGCTTTGTTCTGGCCAATTTCTCCCATTCGGAATGGGTGTATTTACCCAATGCCTGTAATGAAAGTACACCCATTGTATTTAGGAAGTAATTAAGTTGCTTTTGATTTTAGAGGCTCATAGGTGGAAGGGGCCCACCTTGTCTCAAATGACACTTTGGACTTGAACTTTTGGGCTAATGTTAGAATGACTTAAGACTTGGGGGACTGTTGGGAAGGCATGATTGTGTTTCGAAATGTGAGAACATGAGCTTTGAGAGGGGCAAGGGGCAGAATGAGAGTTTGGCTTTGTGTCTGCACCCAAATCACATCTTGAATTATAGTTCCCATAATCCCCATGTGCTGTGGGAGGGACTCAGTGGGAGGTAATTGAATCATAGGGGCAGTTACTCCCACGCTGCTGTTCTCATGGTAGTGAGTGAGTTCTCACAAGATCTGATGGTTTTATAAGGAGCTTTTTTCCTTTGCTTGGTGCTTATCCTTCCTGCCATCGTGTGAAGAAGGACCTATTTGCTTCCTTCAGGTATGATTTGTAAGTTTCCTGAGGCCTCCTAGCCATGCAGAACTGTGAATCAATTAAACCTCTTTCCCTTATAAATTACCCAGTCTTGTGCAGTTCTTTATAGTGGCATGAGAGTGGACTAATACAGGAGGTAACAACCTTTTCCTGCATTGCCTGGTTTTTAATTTCAGTCCATTCAAAATAATCAATATACCAAAGCGGCACACTTAGGAGTGACATGTTCTGAACTCCTGCAGAGATTATGTCACAAGAAAGGGGCAGAAGCAGCATCACCAACTAAAAGTCTCTCCAACCACCAAAATGAATGCAGCTGACACTTAGGGAAAGTGGACAAGGACAGAACCACCCACAGATTATAGTAAGAAAAGGGCAGAAGGCCTGGGAGCTGGCACTTCAGGACATCCACATAAAATGACTCCATGAAGTAAAAGATCACAGCATCCTTCGGGATATAGCCAATGTTCATGACAAGCTAATTGCAAAATTATTTTCTTTCTGATGAGGCTCTGTTCTACTCTCTCCCAGAGGCTGCAGGCATGATGGTTGTCAGCCTTACTGGGCAGAGAGACACCCAGCCCTGACTAGTGGTGGCGCTAAAGCAAGGGCTGGAGCTGTAGGGAATTTTCAAACAATTTTTAAAACCGACTGAGAGCCAGTTTGCTCTTTATTATCACCCATTATTATATTATTATGCCCCAACAGTTCTAACAACATCAGTGACAAAATAGTCTTCTACAGAACATCGTTTTAGATATATATTCTGGATCATTGCTATGATTTCTGTTTTGTTTTTAATGTAGTAAATACACATAACATAAAATTTTCCATCTTAACCATTTTTAAGTATACATTTCAGTGCCATGAAGTGCTTCCACATTTCTGTGCAAACATGGCCATCATACTTCTCCAGAACTTTTTTCATTCATTTTACAAAACTGAAACTCTGTATCCATGAAGCAACAACTCCTCATTCTTCCCTCTCTCAGGCCCTGACAACCATCATTCTACTTTTTGTCTCTTTGAATCTGACTGCTGTGGGCACCTCATAAGTGAAAAGATACAATAATTATCTTTTTGTTGCTGGACTATTTCATTAATCACAGAGTCCTCAAAGTTCACCCATGATACAGCATGTGTTTGAATTTCCTTTTAAAGTCTGAATAATATTTCATATATGTGTATACTACATTCTGTTTATTCATTCATCTGTGGATGAACACTTGGGTTACTTCTTCCTTTAAGCTATTGTGAATATGCTGTTATGAACATAGGTATGAAATTGTCTCTCCAAGATATGGCTTTCAATTTTTTTTGGTATATACCCAAAAGTGGAATTGCTGGACATACAATAATTCTATTTGTTATCATTTGAGGAACCATCATGCTGGGGTTTTTCATAATGTCTGCACAATTTTAGATTCCCTCCGATGGTACACAAGGGTTCCAATTTCTCCACATCCTGCTGACATGTGTTATTTTCTGGTTTTGATGGTAGCCATTCTAATGGATGTGACGTGGTATCTCATTGTGATTTTCTTTGCATTTCCCTAATGATTACTGATGTTGGGCATTTTGTCATGCACTTATTAGCCATTCATACATCTTCTTTGCAGAAATAATTATGCAAGTATTTTACCCATTTTTAAATCAGGTTGTTTTGGGTTTTTTTTGTTGATTTGTTGTGTTTTAATACTATGTATATTTCAAGTTAGAATGTTTCTATTACTTTTCTTTTAATAAATATTATATTCAACAAGCAAGTTAATTTAGAGAATTCTCATCTTATAGTTCATTCCCCAGGACAGACAGACTCAACTGCACAAGTTCTTTTGGAGAGTATGTTTACAAAAGGAAGGTTTTATATAACTTCAGGTGCAGTTTATTTCTCTAACCCTTAGAGAACCGCATCTTCCTGCATTAAAATATATTCTAAATGAAAAATGATAGAACAGTAATTATGACAACAAATAAATAGAATTTGAGCTATTTCAATTCTGCCATTCTGTATGACCACTTAGAGTTTTATGTACATCTGAAATTTAAAACAGTGAAACAGTGTGCTGGATACTACCTTGTTGTTTTACAAAATTTATAAATTTTATAAATTTTAGTTTATGCATAAAACATTTTATGAATTTAAGTAATTGGTTTTAATTATTAGTCATCCAAGAAAATAAAATGTAATATTTTTAATGGTGGCCTAAATTGGATTGTTTGTAACATATTGGTGTTATTATATTTTTCTAAATAGAATTGTTTTTCCTGGCATTATTGGAAGCTTCACTAAAATAAAATGTTTATTGTCTGTATTTCTTTTCTGGCCACTATTATTATTGTTTATGCCATTTTAAGATTATTACTAAATATTATTTTATTTTATAGGGAAGAGAGGTGCTATCAGTGGTCCACACTGGGGTGACACACAGTAAGTGAGCCACCATCTTTCACATCCCTCCCGTGTCCTCACAAGTTTTTTTTTCCCACATCAGGGGTGGCAGTGGGGGACTGTATGTAGTCCGTGCAGAGCTGTCACAGGAAAGAAGAGTACAATGTTGTCTCAAATGCTCAAAAAGTCCCCTCTATATGACTATGACATAATTAAAATCATCATTTTAGCAGAATGATTTTTAAAATAGCTTAAATATAACAAGGGGATAAAGCAGAAGACAAAGCACCAGGAAGCAGCTGAACACAGAAATGCCCTCTGTGTCACAACAGTGACTGCCCTAAATGGCTCCCACTGCATTTCCCTCATAAGTGACGGTTTCTCACTTGAACTGTGGGTAACACTGTACAACATGTGTTCAACTCAGAGCTACTAGTCTGGAGAGATGAGCAGAAACTGACTTGAACAGTGTCTCTCAGACCATCCTGACATGAAGAGGAGGATGCCAGGACAGCTGCTCCGCTATTTGGAAAATGGCACAAATCTGGCCAGAACCTTCCTGGTGGAAGCCGAGTGGCAGTTGCTGAATGTTGAGCTGAGAAATGGCTAAGGCTGCCAGAGTCAACTTTTCTGAGCCTTTCAGCTGGCTTTGAGTAGTAAAAAAAAAATCTGTGTGTTTCCATACATCTAGAGCTGCCTTGGGCCCATGTCGAAACTGGCCACTGGCCTTCTGTTCCACAGAAACTCTTACTGCCACGGGTCTAGATCTCCTTTTCCTTTCTAAATAAAATGTGCTTTCTGCATTTCGCTTCTTTTGGAACTCTTCTAAAGTGAAGCAGATGAAATCTGTTTGTTGTTTAGGGGGAAAAGAAAAGATATCATTTGACATATAAGAGTCACTGCAGCCAATCCATTTTTGAATTCTATAGCGATATACAACATATAACAGAAATGTGCACAACTTCTAAGTGAACAGCCTGATAACTTTTCACTAAGTGAACTTCCCATTGTAACTAACACCAGGTCAGGAGAGAAACGATTACCAGCATCCCGACAGACCTTGAGTCTCCTTCGAGTCCTTTGTCTCCGGCAAAGTTAACCATTGTCCTCAATTCTATCCTCACAGGTTAATTTTGTCTGCATTGAACTCAATGGAATTTTGCCATGTGTGCTCATAGAAGTCTGTCTCTTTAAGCACAACATTATGTTCATTAGAATCATTTTGTTGTGTGTGTTCATTTATTCTCATTTCTATTTAGTATTCCATTGTAAGAGCATAACACAATTCATTTATCCAATCTGCTGTTCATGGGCATCCGAGATGTTTTCAGTCTGAGGTTATTATAAATAGTGCTGCTGTGGAGATTCATATACATGTTTTCAGTGTCATGAACATGCATATTTATCTGAAGAGTAGGGTCTCTCTCAGAGAGAAATTGTTAGATCATAAGATATGACAAATTCAGAGATACTACCAAAGAATTTTTCAAAGTATTTGTACGAATTTAAGCTCTCATCAGCAGTGCAGCTGTGTGGTCAGTGCCTAGTAGTATCACATTACAGTTTGCATTTCCTGATAACTGATACAGTTTAGTGCCTTTCCTTATGCTTCTAGAATTTCAGAAGTCCTCTTTTATTAAATACCTGTTTATGTCTTTTGCTTACTTTCCTGTTGGGTTCTCTGCCTTTTTCTTACTGATCTTTATCATCGAAGAACTTAAACGAATACCTTGTTTGCAAATTCTCACAAATATCTTCTCACACTCCACTGACTTGTCTTTTTACACTCTTAGCAATGCGTTTTAATAAACACAAGTTCATAATTTCAAGGGCATCTATGGTCAGCTCCTTTTCTGTCTGGTTTAAATCTTTTCCTTATCCAAGAATCCAACCTACTTTTGATGCCCTATTTAAAATCAGGCAGTCTGACTAAGTATCCATCTTATCTGCTGCTCCCTATGGTAACCACTCCGAACTCTATTTTTCCTCTCTTCTTCTTCACCACGATTATTTAGAGATCATGAACAATGTTTAATTCCATAAGTTTGATTAACTGGCTCTGTTAAAGTACGTGAAAATCCCCCAGCACCATCTGAAACTTGTCTCTTGAGCCTTTTACATATCTGATATCTCAAACCAGTCTTTTCACTGCCACTAGACAAAGAAGTGTCACTCTGAACCTGCCGCTCTGGTGAAGCTAGCTACGGCTGCCTTTCTTCTAGGGAAGAAGTGATTGTTCCTACACTGACAGAAACTGCCAACAGGAAAATCCTTCATCTGGCTTTTTAAAACATTCTTTCTCAGTAATGAGTTTTAAGATTTTCATACACAATCTGCTATATCAAAAGCCAATCAAAATTTTGGTCGCATTTGTGACACCAAGAAGAGTATGTGGGATTTGAAATCAGAAAACTTTGAACCAACTGGCAGCTCCATCGTTTGCCACTGGGGGAAGTATAGTGCTGAAACTTTCTGAACTCCAGTTTCCGTATCTGTAAAAGGGGAATGGTAATGACTATTTCAGAGTCTGGAAGAGTCTTAGATGAGATTAATTATCTCAAAATATTTGCATACTCTAAAACACACATGCATTAAAAGTCACCTATATTGTTAGTGTAATAATTAGGAATTTTAAACACAAATTTGTTAGATGGATAATGGCAACTAACATTTATTGAACTTACTGTATGTGCTCTGAAGCACTGTTATAAGCATTTTACATGTCTTAACTCATTTAATCTTTTCAACAACGTATAGGTAGGTTTTATTAAAATACTCATTTCCAGATGAAGAAATAGAGGCACAGAAAGATTGCATGGTTCATCAAAGGTCATATAGCTACTGAGGTCGACAGAATGTCAGTCCAGGGAGATGGCTGCAGAGTTTACCTGCCTAAGAAAATTACACAGTCCCCATGGTCTTGGGCCTGATTTATTGAGAATTCCCAATGCCATATGGTAAGAACAATAGGAGGGATTTGGAGCTTCTGCCAAATATCACTGTTAGACTGCTTCAATCAAGGATGGGTTTCTATCACAACTTCACAGAACCTTTGTTTTAGAAGAAGGAAGGGAATTAATATATGTTGAATGGCTACATAAATCTGTTGTCAGGTACTTTACAACCTCATGACACAGATATTATTGTCCCCATTTTATGAATAAGAAATGAAGATTTATAAAGATTAAATGACTGACTTAGATTCACAGACTTAGGAATAGCATCAAAACTCAAACTCAGATATAAGCAGCTCTTTTTCTTACTGGACCAGTGTGGACCACTGTTATCACCTCTCTTCCCTATACGATAAAATCATTTTCAGTAATAATCTTAAAATGGCATAAAGAATAATAGTGGGCAGAAAAGAAATACAGAATATAAATATTTTATTTTTGTGAAGCTTCTAATAATGCCAGGAAAAACAGTTATATTTAGAAAAATATAATAACACCAAGCTTTGCACAATTCATAATAATTTCTCATTATCCTTTCTACAAAGTCACTTGGTTTAGGTTCCAATCACACCAGTAGGACAACCTAACTCTGCAGTCTCTTATCTGTGTATGCAAGTTTGAAAGCTCTCTAATAGTAGAAAGCTGATTGGCTATTTTTAAGTTATTGTGGTCTGCATGAGATTAACTGAAAAGATAAGAAGCTGAAAAGTGATGAAGCCATTCTGGGGAATAGCAAGTCCGTTAGGAAAAATTCTGTCACTTCTGGTAGCAAAAGTGTTTTGTCATGCTTCCTGAACAAGAAAATAAATGATTCTTTTTGAGTTATGGGGTAATAGCCTTGTGCAATAATTTATGAAGCTTATGTTTATAGGTGTTTACTATAAAATATTCAATTTCTACATGTAAATTAAGGAAGGCTGCAGTAACAGTTTGCATAAAAGGGAAATACAGCCTTCTTGCTGCCTGTTTTTCTCACTGAAGAAAAGACATAACCTCTGTGAGTACCCACGGTAGTGAAAGAATGTGCTGAGAACACACATCAATCTGACCGAATATTTCACCCCCATGCTGTGCAATGTTGTGCTGTGCAGTGCCATGGCCACATTTAATGCACCAGGCAAAGAACAAAGGAAGCCTATCATCTTTAATTATTAAGCACTGAAGAATAAAGCCAGATGAGAACGTGTGAAATTTTCCCTTAATACCCTTCCGGGTTCCCAAAACAAGCTGGAGTTGATTCGCATGAACCCTACTCTCTTACAAACACCACCTTCTACAGAAGCATTTCAGAAATTGCTCTGAAATTGTTTCCTACTTGTTTTTGAGAGAAGCATTGTCTAAAACTATCTCAAGCATTTTATTCTATAGTACAGGAACTATTTTTATCATAAAGAGAACAATCCCTTTCTTAGAAGGGTACTGATTTAAGGATTAATAGAGGTTTGATTTGGCTGTTTTTTGTTTTGTTTTCCAGAGGAGAGTGTACTTGCTACTAAGAGTATGTAATCCTAATGTCTGCTGTCTCTGTAACTCCAACGTACTCAGTAACAAGACCTCATAACCACCTTCCCTGCCACTGAAAACAGCCTCTATTTATTTCTTTAAACAGGTTCCACAAATGAGATCCATGGGCCCACATGGGCCCACAAGTGAGCCAGACAATGGCATGTTCAGTTGTGTCTCCATCTTCTCACTTTAACTCCCCATCTCTGATGTGTAAAGCCACTTGGAAAAGCCTTGTTTCCAACACTGCACATCATAAAAATGCCACTGGCCATCCCAAAAGGGCAGTTGCTCAATGTTCCTAAACCATCCAGGCCTTAACACATGAGAGTCCACAGGGCCCTGTGCAAACCTGGAGAACATCACGCTTTCCTAATCCTCTGACACTGCTGTTGAGTCTCACCAAGTCTCTCCCAACTAGTTTTGTTAACTTCTATACCATATACCTTGCCCAGAATAAAAATACCATGTTTCTTATGAAAATCAGTTTCAAATACCCGTAATCATGCTATCTCAAATTCAATCTGTGAAATGTGAAGGGAAACAGTTGCCATAATCTCCTCCATATTCTACCACTCTCAACTAAAACCCCTCCCACCTTCACCAATTACAAAAATTCTTCCATGTGTGTCCAGATTCACGTAGATACTGGGTTGGGAGAAGAGAAGATGAAGTATGGGAGGAGATTGATGATGATATTTATATGGATAGGAACTTAACTTCAGCTCAGCCAAACTAAAAGTCTCAGATGTAAGACTGAGGAATGCTCATCTTTATCTACACTCACAGATTCCATTGTTAGGATCATACATCACACATGGCATTTGCCCTGTAGCAGAAACAATATATCAGTTTCAGCCACAGGGCAAAACTGAGAGCTATTGACCAGAAAGTAGGAAACGGATTCTAGTGCTTGTTCTGCCCTGCCAGCCTGTGTCCACAGACATACATGAGGGCAGGCACTCTTGTCCTGTCCACAGCCCCATCCTCACAACGTGACAACTGTTCATTGCGTATTCTGAGCTCAAATTTCTGTGTGCTTTCCCACCATCCATAAAGTTGAAATGATAACAGCTATCTTATCTGCCTAATGAGGCTGTAAAATCAAAACGTATATGTGAACACGTCTACTGAATGCTGATAAGCAAAGCATTCCGCTGCTGTGACTCCTCATCTAGGAAAAGAACCAGGCCCAGCTTGCCAAACCTTCCTTTGGAAGCACTCAGACACCTCCCTCAGAGCTCCTTCACTATGTACATATATGAGTACCTCCTCCTCAAGATAATCGGCTTTTGTTCAAGCACTAGTTTTCAAGAAGCGTTTTTTTTTTTTTTTTTTTTTTTTGAAACAGTCTTGCTCTGTTGCCAGGTGCCAGGCTGGAGTGCAGTGGCACGATCTCAGCTCACTGCAACCTCCGCCTCCCAGGTTCAAGCAATTCTCCTGCCTCAGCCTCCCGAGTAGCTGAGACTACAGGCGCATGCCACCATGCCCAGCTAATTTTTGTATTTTTTTAGTACAGACAGGATTTCACCATGTTGGCCAGGATGGTTTTGATCTCTTGACCTCGTGATCCGCCCGCCTCAGCCTCCCAAAGTGCTGGGATGACAGACAGCCACTGCGCCCGGCCAAGAAGCATTTTAAAAATGTGTTTCTTGTTCTTTTTATCCCACATATCATCTACTGTGTTTCACTATAAAATGGCTAGTGCCACAACAGCCAAAAGCCAGCAAGTTCTTGATATTACAACTACCAGATGCTGGACTCTCCTTGTGCCTGTGTTCCCAAATGACCACGGAGAGCAGGACCCGTACTGACCCTCACAGGACATGTAACAAGAAGAAGAAACATACTTTCATTGTGATAAGGCACTGGAATTTCCAGGGTTAATCTGTGACCTCTGTGTAGCCTCGCCTATCCTGAGAAAATCAGGCTCATGATAAAAACTCACATTAGTTGGGCTTTTTAATGTTTTTTAACAGCTGCATGAGTTACGAACATGCTGAGAGACAGCAGCTACAGTAAAAGGCCCTGTATGACAAGGGTCAGGACCCTGACCCCAGCCCCAGCTGAACCTACTGCTTGCTGTGTGATCTCGGTCACCCATTATATTTTATTGTAACGTAGACCTGCTCATTGTTTTCCTCTAACAAGTGAGAAGAGAAGACTAAATTAGCTTTAAAGAGCTTTCAGGTCGAACATTCTATAAACGAACTTCTGGCTTTCTGTCTAGGAAGGTACTCAGTACCTGTAACTTTCTTTCTGTGGCAGTATGCTTTATTTTTTTTTTTTAACTAAAAAAAACCCTACTGACAGTTGTTTGGAATCCGACCTATTTATAAGCTTAGGGTTACACTAAGGTTAAAATCTCATTTAATGTCAGGTTACTTATAAATCTTGTATTTATATGGAAGTTATTCTACCTTAAGAAGCAAATTTTGTTTGTGTGTGTGCCTGGTTTTTAACTACGCAGTGAAAACTCCTGTCATTTAAGCAAGTTAAGCACACAAAAAATTTAATTCAATAGAATCTAAAATTAAGGAGCGTCGTTAGTCGGTAAGATAACAAAGTGCTGGTGATCTGATTCAGAGCACTAAGAAGATGCTCTAGAAAGAAACATAAATGAAAAATAATGAAACTAAGCTGTCGTCAAAGCAATTAAATAGAGACTGTTGGAGAATGCCCCATGTGATAGGGAAGCAATTCTTTTCAGTCCAGAGGGCCAAGTTTTGGCTCGATTCTCATGCCATGGAGCTTACAGCAGACTTGAGGAAAATTGTATTACAAGAGACCATACGTGAATGTTTCTGAAAGGGGTATGGGAGAGCCAAGACTCCTTGTTTTAATATGAATTAGGTTTTCATCTCTGGTTTTGGAGTTGCATGCCTGGCTCTTGCTCAGGTTTCCCTCTCACATTTGCCTTGGCTATAGTACTGAGCTTCAACTGCATCAATTAATGTCTCATGCTTTGCCCAATTCATTTCCTGCTTGTCGCCTAACATGTCACTTGAATCATTTTCAAATTCTCTCTTTTTAACAAACCTGTACTTATCCCATGATTGGACACGGACATAATCAAGCCATGTTTGTTCATTCTCACTGCTTAGACCTGTGCTTGGGAAAATGAATACCTTTTAGTTTTGAACTGCAGATAAAAATGCAAATTTGTGCAGGCTGATTTTGTCATAAATACTGATTACCATTCCTTGGTTGAGTTACCTGAGCCATATATTAAATACACACACACACACACACACACACACACACACACACACAGAGAGAGAGAGAGAGAAATAGGTCATAGGTTAGAATTCAAATGAATAATTAAAATATCACCTTCTTAGAGTTTATACTACGTATAAAATATATACTTTCTAAAACTCATCTATATTTTATAAAAATGTGTGTAAAACAAGAAAATTAAATCTAATTACAATGACATTTTGCAAATCATTTATGAGTTTTCCTTTTCGCCTTTCTCTCTTCATGCCCTTTTGCATTGGTCAGCCCAAAGCCTCCATGTGTCTAGGAGATCAGTATTTATTACAGAAGGCATTAATGAGAAAGAATGAGGCAATATTCAGCATCTGACATTCACAGGAGTTTACAGGACAAGAGGCTTGAGGGCCAGGCACTGCTGAGACGGAAAGGGTTTCCTAATCCCTTTCTCTCCTTCTTTGCCATATTTACCACAGAGCTGGAAGAACCATGCTCTTTCTGTTCTGTAGTTCAGGGAAGATTTTCTTTCCACCTGAGAGGTAGAAGCCCTAAACCTGCTGCTCTAATGTATAAGGAAGATACGGATTTAGGGGAAATGAAAGAAAAGCCTGCTTCTTTCTGGTCCCAAGAAATGGTTGGAAGAAGAAACAAAAACAAGGAGAGGCATGAGACCTTTAAATGCATCTGCCCAACTTCCCCCTGGGCCCAGAGATGAGCTAAGGTGAGAAGCCAAGAGAGGAAGGCCAGAGACACAGGATTCCTCCCACCATCTTCCATCACACTTGGGTTTCTGAGAGGATTCCATCTTGAGGGCAGTCTTCAGTGGGTGTGCAGCTTCATCTGGCAGAGGGAGGACTTGAGGTTTTACTCTCGCATATTGTCATTGATTTTATTAGGAGATAGACAGAAAATTATGGCAATAGATTTGACTGACTGTGGAACTTGGGGGATTGGGTGCAGCAGGGGTATAGGAAGCTAATGTGACTCAGTAGCAAGGACAACAGGAGGGCTGCCTGGTCTGTGGCCAAATGTAAATCACACTTGATTCAGTTCCTGCCCTTGGCCTGGACTCTGCCATTCTCCAAGACACCTTACTTCCTTCAGCACAAATGTGCATCCTAGAGTACTTATTGTGGCTGAGTTGGTCATGTTTTCTTTTTAATTTCTTTTAATGGAAAAAACTGGAAAATGTATATTTTAAGATGAAATATATCTTAATTTATACTAAAATTTTACATTCAAAACTAGCTCTATAAGATATTTAATCTCATCCACTTTACATCTTCTTACGCTCTGAAAATCTCATTTCTTAATATCAAAAAAGCTAATTAATTCCTTTGCTCCATCATGCACTATAAAGACACAGTCTCAGAATAATAAACCAGCACTATCATCAAACATTTATGATTTTTTGATGGAAGCAATTCTTTTGGTCCTTAGGATTTATCCCCATGGAGATGGACAGTAGAATTACAGGGTTGTTAAAGTTACTTTGAGTAGTTACTCACTGTGTGGTTACTGTTAGCTGGATACAGAGTTAAGTTCATCTGTTTCATTTTACTTCTGGTTTTAAGGGTGACATTTAAAAATTTCATTCTTTTTGCATTATGCAAAAGATTTACATTGTTGTAGAATCAGATACACAAAATAAAGCATTTGCAGAGAATTCTTGATTCCATGACCTTCTTCCTTCCACTTTGGTTAACCTTAAATTTTTCATTTATGACTTACTCCTGCACTTTCAATATAAGAATATATGTGTCTGTATTTATTGATTTCCTTCTTTTTTATATGAATTTTAATCTTTTGTACACAAATTTCTCCATTTTGCTTTTTTACATAAAAAGTATGTTTTAGAGATTGAGCCAAAAATAGTATACAGAGATATTCCTCATTCCATTAATATATGCACAAGTAAACTAATTTGCCTTATTCAATTAGACCCATATTATGGCAAAAGGTAAATGCTTTTATAATTAACAAATTATTGCTAAGATATTGCAAGGTATTGCCAACTTCTCCTTCTTGAGTATTGTATAATTTTGCAATCTACCAGAAAAGAATGAGGTTCCCTCTTTCCAATCTACCAACACATTATTTTAATCTTCTGGAGTTGTGCAATATAAAATAAGTGAGAAAATATGTCCTCCAGCAGTTTTAATTTGCATTTTCCCTGTTACAAGCAATGCTTTTCATATGGCTGAGAGCCATTTATATCCTGTTTTCCCTGAATTGCATGTTCATACCTTTAGCCTATTTTGTTCCATCATGATTGTTGGCCTTTTTCCCTCTATTTCTAAAAGCTGTTACATTTTAAAGGGATCCTTTTTTTGCGAATATACTGCAAATTATTTTCAAGTGTGTTTTCTTTCTATTTTGCTGTTTCTATTGTTGTTTTATTTTAACTAAGAGGTCATTGCCACACAATAGTGATTGTTTAATGTCATCTAATTTATCGATCTTTTATTTTACTGCTTCTGAATTTTGCAATTTATCCAAAGTTCAGTATGAGGAATAGACTTGTTTTTTTCATAGCAAAGCCTTTCAACAATCCCAATGCCACACTGTAAAATTCCATCTATTACTTACTTGAGATGCTGTCTTTGTTGTGCTGCTAAATGTCATTATGCACTTAAATCTGTGACAAGGTTTTCCATTGCTCAGTCTGTATGAACCAGTACCAAACTTTAATAACAGAGGCTTCATACTATCTTTCAATATTTAGTAGGGAAAAGCCCAACTCCTTGCTTTCCTCCAAGGTTTTCCAGCTATTCATGCTTATTTCTTTACAGATTAAAGCCACCAAAAAGCCTGAATGCATTTTATACAATTTATATTAGATATATAAATCATTTTAGGAATAACTGATATATTCATAATGTTGAACCTTTCTTTTCATAAACATCCTCTTTCAAGTTATTTTAATTTCGAATTTTGTGTCTTTCAGATGTGTTTTATAATTTTCCAGATAGAGAATTTTGAAATTACTCATTAAGTTAACGCCATGGTACATTTTACGTTCGGCCATCTTAAACAAAGTCTTCCATTCCATTATATTTTCTAGCTGATTTGTGTCTTCCTACATGAATATATGAGGCTTTTTGTATCCTGATACTTTACAAAATTTTCTTACTAAATTACCTTATGATTTAAAGTCACGATTTATTTTACTCTTTGAGATTTTTCAAATATATAATCACATCACCTACAAGCAGAGATAGTTCTACCTTTTCCTTTCCAATTATTATGCTGCTCCTTGCTCTATTTTTATCTAATTGCACTGAGTAATTCCTCTAACATACTGTAAAATAAAAGAAGGAATAGTAATCTTTTTATCATTTTCCTGAGTTTAACAAGAAAGCCTCTAGCATTTCTCGATTAAGTAGGATGAAGACTTTGAGGTTGAAATACACACATATCCCACACCCACACACACCATGCATATTATAAGTTAAGGAAGTACTCATTAATTTCTACTTCATTTAGTCTTTTTCACATGAATGGATGTTGAGTTCTGCCAAATGCATTTTCTCTATCTATGACGAAATCTGTATTATTTATCTCCCGAACTCTAATAATACAATGGGTCACACAAATGAATTGCCCATTATTGATCCACCCATGCATTTCTGGAATAAACCTTTCTTGGTCATAGCTTCTTAATTTTTACAGACTGTTGGATCACATTTGCTGATGTCTTATTGAGGATTTTATGTCAATACTAATAAGTGAAGTTAGTCTGTGATTTCTTTTATGTTGAAATCTTTTTCAAGTTAGGAAGCACAATTATACTCACTTTACAGAAAGAATTTAGAAATTTCCCATCTTTCGTCATACTCCAGTTTGAATAGAATTGAGTTTATCTTCTTTTAACAGTTTGATACATATACTCTACAAAGTCATAATGGCAAATCTAGAGGCAAGGGGCTCTTTAATTTCTTTCTTTGTTCTAGTGTAATTACAGTTAACTCTGGAACAACAGGGTTTGAACCTCACTGGTCTACTTATATGCAGATTTTCTTCCCCCTCTGCCACGCCTGAGACAGTAAGACCAACCCCTCCTCTTCTTCCTCCTCCTCAGCCTGCTCAACATCAAGATCAGGAGGATGAAGATCTTTATGATAATTCACTTCCACTTAATAAATAGTACATATACAGTATGTTCTCTTCCTTATAATTGTCTTAACCACACTTTATTTTCTGTAGCTTACTTGATTGCAGGAATGTGATATATTACACATACAACATGCAATGTATGGGTTCACTGACTGTTCATGTTACCAGTAAGGCTTCCAGTGGACAGTAGTTAAGTCTTGGGGCAGTCAAAAGTTATACACAAATTTTAGGCTGCACAGAAAGGTTGGTGCCCCTAACCTTTGTGTTGTTCAAGGTTCAATATAGTTTGTTTACACCAGGGGTCCCCAACCCCGGGTCTTGAAGGGTACCGTCTGTGGCCTGTTAGGAACCAGGCCACACAGCAGGAGGTGAGCAGTAAGCGAGCATTACCACCTGAGCTCCACCCCCTGTCAGATCAGCTGCAGCATTAGATTCTTACAAGAGCACAAACCCTACTGTGAACTGCACATGTCAGGGATCTAGGTTGTGCCCTCCTTATGAGAATCTAATGCCTGATGATCTGAGGTGGAACAGTTTCATCCCCAAATCATCCCCACCCACTTTCTCCCAGTATGGAAAAACTGTCTTCCATGAAATTGGTCCCTGGTGCCAAAAAGGGTAGGGACTGCTGATTTAGACTATCTGGCTCTACCAAATCAATTTTGGTAAGTTATACACATCTACGACCACCTGATCTTTGACAAACCTGACAAAAACAAGCATGGGGAAAGGATTTCCTGTTTAATAAATGGTGTTTGGAAAACTGGCTAGCAATGTGCAGAAAGCAGAAACTGGACCCCTTCCTGACACCTTACACTAAAATTAACTCCAGATGGATTAAAGACATAGGACCTAACACCGTGAAAACCCTAGAAGAAAACCTAGGCAAAACCATTCAGGACATAGGCATAGGCAAGGACTTCATGACTAAAACACCAAAAGCATTGGCAACAAAAGCCAAAATAGACAAATGGGACCTAATCAAACTCCACAGCTTCTGCACAGCAAAAGAAACAGTCAT